>JAUJYR010000187.1:0-10225 GCA_033995805.1 Hermannia gibba
TAATAAATAGATTTACAGTTTATCAATTCAATTAAAATTAATAGAAAAATTTAAATAATTAATTGTCTAAAACAAACATCTCTAGTTTAAATACTCAAAAGGAAAACTTTTTTGACAAAATTAAATTTTCAATAAAGATAAAAATGTCTGATGGTTTATTTACCTATCTAAAATAGGCAATTTTAAATAAAATCCAAACTGTTAATTTTTATCATATAATTTCTACATTATAAAATTATCATTATATTAAAATTCAATTTTGTCAAAAAAAAGTTTTCTGTTCAATATAAAACATTACATTAAGGGTCTTTATATAAAATAAAATACTTGAGGGATCTTATAAAAAACGACATTAGGGGTCTTGGTAACCATATTGGCCAAATAGTGAACCGTTAGCAATCCTAGTCTCGTAATGAAATTGTCTGCCTTCACGATGATTATAATAGACGAAAAAATGATATGACCCGTCAGCATTTAGTTGAGTACCGTATTATGGAAAATAACTATAAGTTTACTTAAATTCAAACATACTTTGTTCTGTTCAAATAGGTGTCACCAAGATTTGATTTTACCAATAAACTAAATGTTGACAGTTAAAATTAGACCCTTTCAATTGCTTAACCAGGGGCTTAGGGTACCAGTTTGTTGACTTGATTAATTTGGGATGTTCATTGAATTATTTTATCTAATAACATTATTTACTTGGTGTTTCGTTACTCTATTACATATACATTATTCGGCCAAAACAGGCTGGAATCCATTCACAATGTCAGTGACTCAGAGGGTGTCAAAATCCAGGCTGCCTAGCACACAATTTTCAGGCTCAGGCTAAGCCTAGGCTCAGCCTATGAGTCTAAAAAATTCTCTCAAAATTTCACAATAGTATGTGAAATACATTTGAATCGTTAATAAATTTTATTGATTAAAGTTACGGTTGCCACCTTTCACCTGACCAAAACGGTGAGAAAAAAATAATCAAATGGTCCCACCTTCATTTAAATAATCAAGTTTTTCAAATTCTACACTTTCTCAAAAAGGTGACTCTTTGATTTATATTAGTAAAAATACCATTAACGCTGAGAGATGGTAACCGTAATTAAAGTAAATAGAAAAATTTTTCATTAATCATGTGACAAATTCAAAGCAAAATTTGATTTATAATAGCATTTCATAGATAATAAAATTAATAAATATGCCTTTTTCGTTCCTTATATCAGCTCATGAGCCATAAAATGTAATGATAATGTATATGGACGTCATTATAATTTATTTTGAAATAAGAAGATATTAAAAACAGAATTATTAAATAGATTTACAGTTTATTATTAAAATTAAATTTTAAATTTAAATAAAAATTTAACAAGGATGAATAAAGTATTCTACTGTTATTCATAGCTCGATCAAATTTGTACTATATAATTTAAAAAAAAACTTAATTTTTCGGGTAAAGTCGAATAACTCGAAAACGTTAATACTTGTGTGGTTAGTTCCTATATAATTCTTGATCAGCATGAAATTCTCTATCAAATGGTTATCTCTCAACGGTAATACTTGGGTGGTTAGTTCTTATACGATTCTAGATCAGCATGAAATGCTCTAGCAAATGGTTATCTCTTAACGGTAATACTTGGGTGGTTAGTTCCTCTACGATTCTTGATCAGCATGAAATGCTCTATCAAATCGTTATCTCTCAACGGTAATACTTGGGTGGTTAGTTCCTCTACGATTCTTGATCAGCATGAAATGCTTTATCAAATCGTTATCTCTTAACGGTAATACTTGGGTGGTTAGTTCCTATACGATTCTTGATCAGCATGAAATGCCCTTTCAAATGGCTATCTTGATTTTTCGATTCTAGTCGTCAACGGAAAGACAGACGGACAGACAGACATTTCAAATATATAAGCTCGATTTTTTTCGATCGAGCTAAAAAGTTATATATTTTAAGAATATAGCGCGTTCTGGTGGTTATGAGACATATAGTTAAAGACTATGTTAGTTAGTCATTGATTACTGCAGATTCAATTCAAATACAGCGTTGCCAATATGTCTTCCACCGAGGGGAATGTCCCACTTTGGAGGCTCTATGTTCCCCAACAAATCAAATAGGGGGGACATTGTACTTAATAATATTTTAAATTATGCAAATATTAAAGAAATTAATATTGTTTAACTGAAAAAAAGAATATCATAAATAATAATGTGATTATGTTTAAAAATAAAACATGATACTGATTACTGATTATATAATACTTTATGATAAATTGTTTATTAACAGTCGATAATTATTTATATTTAAATTACAGATTATTGTAAAAACGACAAAATTATGACTTAAAAAAACTATGAATCTAATAAATTTATTTAAAAAAACTACCTTTGGTCCCGTCCTTTATGATTTTTTGTCCCCCTTCAAGCCCTCAAACAATCTAGTAACGCTAATCAAATATATTAATTGGTTCGAGAGATACGTAGAGTTAGAGTAAGCGGTGACTGCATTTTCCCAAAGTATTCATTAATATGAGCGCCTGTGTAGCTTTGTATACCTTAGGGCTTAGGTTTTACAAACTTTTGTATGAATAGTTGTGCATTTGTACAAAGAGGATATGAAATTTAGTGTATAGTTTTTATTAATTTATTCAACACATTTAAACATTAAACTTGTCAATGCCTGGACTAAAAAACCTTGGGTTCTTGAAAACAATTCTTTGAAATTACAATTTAAACATAAAATTACGAAATTATGAACACTTGTTTATCTTTGCGTATTCATACACTAACATACATTACTATTTATATTAAATGAGAGCTCAGATTCAAAGGCTCGTCCATTCTTGATTATAATTCAATTCAACTGCTACTGTAACAGTGCAACACCTAAATAAATTATCCCTTGGAGTAGTTTTTTTAAGAGTTAATACTTGCATGATAAATCAACAGGCTTCTTTTGATTTGAGCTAAAACTTGAACTACAAGACATTTCATTGGAGTCAGTAAGCCATATAAAGGGATATTTTATGTTATATTAAATAAAATTTCATTGTGTCTTCAATTTTAATGTTAGTAATATAACAAATATTTTATTTTGATAAGAAAAACAAGTATAGATATGAGGAATATCTTTATGTTTTTCGAGGTCACAGTTTATGATTTTGCTGAATGTCCAAAAAATTGAATCCTGTGATCAGAATTGGAACATATTATTAAGTCTGAGAAAACCAAGCTCTCAAAAATATAAAAATAATTGGCTTCCGATGTCTAATAATAATCAAGTTATAAAAACTTCTCATTTAAAGAGTCTATAAATCGATGTCATGGAAACTTATTATCATAGATTTGACTATCAGTTTTGAGATATACCAACGTTGAACTACAGTTCCTGTCGTACCTTTATTGACTTTAATGAAGGTGCTATAGTTAAAATCAAATAATAGTTTTCAAACAGCTTCCTATTATCAATTTTGTGCTTCACTTTTATATGACTTATATTATTAGCATTTATATAAGATGGATGAAGAAATCCAAATTAAGAATGGAATCAGTGATAATAAGTATGAAACATGTTTCGCTCAATCATGATAAAGTTATAATGTTTTCAATAACTTCAAACTTTAAATTTAATTAATTAAATTTACTCTAGAAACATTCTTTCGCTCATAGTCACTAAAATTATTTATTAATTATTTTAAGAATGATAAAATTATTTTAATATAAGATAAATCTTTTAAAATTTAGCTTTGATGATGCTATAATATTATTGATAAAATCTTAAATATTACTTAATAGTGTGTATAAATCAACGACCACTTCACTCGATTATATAAGAAAGAAAGGCATAAAAAAATATAAGCATGAATTACAGCATTTATTACCATTCAGAACCAAAAAGAGGTATTTGTGTTGAATAACTTTTAGCTAAAATTTTATACAAATTTAAAAAAAATAATTAATGAGTGTATTGAAAATGAACCCTTACATATGAATATTGAATTCAATTATAACAGTAAAGCCAAAGAGATGCCAATTGACAGCGCCGGCTGTTTCGACTATGTATTCTTTTCATGGATGACTCCCATAGTTTGGCAATCATTTCGCAAAGGACTTAAAAAAAGTGATGCATATAAATGTTCAATTCTGGATTCTAGTCGAGTGAATTGTGCCAGGTTTGTCACATCAATAATTGAAATTAGACTAACATTATTAAATTGTTAATCGTCTTAAAGAATAGCTAATATATGGGACGAAGAATGTGATAAAAGAGGTCTACATAACGCTTCCCTACAAAAAGTAATAAATCGTTTCATAAGAACTCGATTAATATTTTCGTCGTTATTCTATTTAATTTGTCTGATCAGTGGTTATCTCAGTTCTGTATGACAAAAGTGATTAAAACAAATGATTTAAATCAATAACACTATAATATTCTTGATCTAGACTTTCTTCTTAAAAAAATTATTGGATTACATCGAAGATGAATCGGAAGACAATACTGAGGGACTTCGTTGGACAATTGCATTATTCATATGTGAATTGGGCAGAGCATCATCATTTGCAATAATGTATGCAATAAGCATACGAACAGCAATTAGAACAAGCAGTGGTTTGAGTTCACTTTTATATAATAAATTATTAACATCGAGATCACCAGTGAATAAAACAGTGGGAGAAATGGTTAATTTGTTTGCAAACGACACTTCAAAAATATTTCACATGGTATACATACTTCCACTTACCATAGGAGGTCCAATTGTCACTGTGGTAACTGTAATATACACATGGTGGCTTTTAGGCATTTTTGCATTAGTTGGGGTTTTTGTTTTTATTGTGATATTTGCCCTGCAATTTGGTATCGCTAAAACCCAAAGTCATTATAGAAAAAAAGTTGTTGAGAAAACTGATCAACGAATTTCTTCTATAACAGAATTGTTAACATTCATTAAATTGATTAAGTTGTATGCCTGGGAGAAACCATTTTCTCAGAATGTCTATGGTAAACAATTAAATTAATCTATTAGACTTATAAAATTACTCATTCAAATACTCTTAATTAGAGTTTCGGAAGTTAGAAAGAGAATTACTTGAAAAGTGTCAATATTTACAATGCTTGAGCACATCATTAGCATTGATGACACCAATGGTCACAACTATTGCTACTATTCTAGCTTACACTTTAGCAAGACAGGGCGATCTCACTGCTGCCAAAGTAATAATAAATTTTAAAGATTGCAAAGTACAACATAAATTATTTAATTGAAATTACTTCAATAAAGGCTTTCACATTAGTAATGGTTAATTATGTGGCAGCTCATGGTATTCGTTCGCTACCAATTTACTTAAGAGATATCGTAAATGGAAGGATAGCTTTGAAAAGAATAGAAAAAGTTTTACAATATGATGATAAAGACAATTATATAGTGCTCACAATTAATCCTTTGAATTCAGTGGAATTGAAAAAAACGACCCTTGCATGGGATAGCTATTCACCAGTGGCGAGAAATAATGAAAATACATTAAAGAGTCAACAGTCGACTACAGAATCAAATGAAGAAATTCACTCGAGAGACAGCTTAACTTTAGTTCAACGTTCGAGTACACTCAGCTCATTGTGTTTGTATGACATCAATTTAGAGGTTCCCAAAGGTAAACTTATAGGAGTAATTGGCAGTGTAGGTTCAGGAAAAACTGCGCTTTTACGTTCACTATTGGGCCAAATGAGATTAGTCAGTGGTAAAGTTTGTGTAAGAGGTTCGACTGCTTATGTATCTCAGGAACCGTGGATTTTAAACGGCACTGTTAGAGACAATATTACTTTTGGCTATAGTTTTAACAATAAGCGCTTTTATGAAACCATTAATTGTTGTGGTTTAACAAATGATGTTTCAGCTCTGTCTGCAAGCGATCAAACAGAAATCGGTGAGCGTGGGGTCAACTTGTCTGGTGGTCAGAAACAACGAATAAGTCTAGCGCGAGCTTATTATGCAGACAGAGATATTTATTTATTGGATGACCCGCTTTCGTCAGTTGACAAAACTGTTGGAAAACATATATTTAATCACTGCATAAAGAATGCACTGAAGGATAAAACTGTATTTCTGGTCACACATCAAGTCGAATATTTAGAAGATATGGATCTCATTATATTTTTACGCGACGGTAAAATTGTAAAGAAAGGCCTTCATAACGACCTTTATAATGATGATGAAGAGTATAAACAATTAATAGAAATGTCAAAAGTGAATACAATAGATACCGATGATGTTGTTATAAGAAATAGAAATATCGAAGAGGAAAATGATTTCAATGAAATGAGATTTTCCTCTCCTGACTGGGGTGATGTTCAGCCCTTATCAATTAGCAAAAATAGCAGTGAAAGTTCTTTTTCAGAAGTAATAGATATTGAATTTAGAGAAAAGCCTGACTCCATGGGAACATTCTTATCCGGCCGTTTGATATTAGATGAGAGAATAGAGAAGGGAAACGTATCGATAGACACATATCAGGGCTATATTGACGCCGGAGGGGGTCTTTTCATCTGCTGTTTTGTGATCGGATGGTTGGTATTTCAATCGGTCGCTTCCTCATTCACCAATTGGTGGTTGGGTTATTGGATATCTAAAGGGAATGGAACTGTAAATATTTAACTTTTTGATAGAAGTAAATATAATTTTCTTACATTTCCTCTCTCAAGACGCTTGACGGAGATGAGAGTACTGTTGAGGGACATGATATCATTATAAACAACCCCGACTTGACATTTTATCAGACAATTTATGGGTTATCAATCTGTATTGTTTTATGCACAACATTAGCCTTAGGATACATGTTCACAAAAATAACTCTGACAGCTTCCAGCTATCTTCACGATCAAGTGTTTGACAGAGTGTTCAAGAGTCCGATGTCTTTCTTTGATACGGTACCCATCGGTCGCATATTGAATATATTCACTCGAGATATGGATGAAATGGATACTCAACTTCCATTAGCATTGGATGGTTTTTTTCAGAGACTAATGATTGTGATTTGCAATTTGGTTATTATAATACTGATACTGCCCTGGTTTCTGCTTCCTTTTTCAGCAATGCTGCTATTATTTTGGTTAATCCATAAAATGTTCAGGGGTGCAATGCGTGATCTCAAACGTATTGAGAATGCTTCTCGTTCTCCAATTTATAGCCATATTACAGCCACAATAGAAGGCCTCTCAATAATCAAAGCATTTAATAAACAAAATGATTTTACTCATAAATTTACTGAACTTGTTGACGGTCAATCAGCACCGAATTTCTTGTATTACTGTTCAATGCGATGGTTATCAACAAGAATGGATATTCTTTGTGTTTTCATATCACTATTTGCAGCAATTTTTACAATTATAGGAAAAGAAAGCATAGGCGCAGCTTTTGCTGGTCTGGCACTTGTCCTATCAATGCAGGTAATGATCTGTATTTTAATTATTCATTACACAAAAACTATCTCTAATTAAAGCTCAAACAGACAGTTAAATTCACTTTCCGTCAGAAAACATTAATCCATTAGTAATTTTTAATACAAATTAACTTTATTTATATCATATGAATGCTAATAAGAGATTCAAAACGATTTTTGAATAGTTAAGTGGTTTATTGCAATTCGTGATAAGGCTTGGAGTGGATGCTGAGACCAAATTCACATCTGTAGAAAGAATTGAAATGTATATCCAAACATTGCGACCCGAACAAGATTCTGGCAGTCAGACTGATTTATCTTTGCTATCGGAATGGCCCACAAGAGGCAAAATAAGTTTCGGAGAAGTGACTATGAGATACAGACCAGGCCTACAATTGGCTCTGAAAAACATATCGTTTGATATAAGCGATAAAGAAAAGATAGGAATCGTTGGCAAAACAGGAGCCGGTAAATCGTCAATAACTACAGTCTTATTCAGATTGGTTGAGATCAGTTCAGGTTCAATACGTATCGATGGTATTGATATTTCAAGCGTTCCTTTGCATGAACTTCGAGCCAGAATATCAATAATACCTCAGGACCCGATTCTTTTCAGGGGCTCTATCAGAAAGAATTTGGATCCTTTCAATCAGTATAAGATTCAACAGATCATTGATGCACTCGATTTGGTTAATATGAAGGAAAAAGTTTTTACTTTTAAAAATGATATCAATTACTTTGTGTCTGAAAGTTGTACACAATTTTCTTCTGGAGAAAGACAGTTGTTATGTATGGCAAGAGCTCTGTTACGAA
Source organism: Hermannia gibba (assembly GCA_033995805.1). Lineage (NCBI taxonomy): Eukaryota > Metazoa > Arthropoda > Arachnida > Sarcoptiformes > Hermanniidae > Hermannia > Hermannia gibba. The sequence continues at coordinate 8,239 of JAUJYR010000187.1, forward strand.
AGAGTAAAATTGTGGTTCTGGATGAAGCAACTTCTTCTATGGACAATGAAACTGATAAGACTATTCACCAAACATTGCGCAATGCATTCAAAGAGTGCACAGTTATAAAAATTGCTCATCGATTGCAAACTGTTCAAGACTGCGATCGCGTTATGGTTATGCAAAACGGAACGGTTGTATTTGGAAATCTATTTTATAAATTATTCAATAACTGAACAATTTTTCATAGATCGCTGAATTCGACAAACCATTGACATTGATGTCCGATCAAAATTCATTGTTTGCACAAATGATATCATCGAATACAAGTTTATAATTATTTTTATTAAACTGTTAGTCGAAAAATAATCTAACTCTTGATTAAATTAACCCTTAGAGTACGACGTTAGCCCATAAAGGGCTTTTGAGTTTTTTATTGATTAAATATTAATTAAATGAATTTAGATGGAATTTGGCCTTTTATGACTCTTATTCAAAATCATTAATCTATTTTAAAACGTAGAAAAAAGTGTTAATTAAAATTCCGGTTAAGAGTAATTAAGCAATGAGTAAGGTCATGTCATAATAAATGTGTGATACTACTATGTAAACATACAAATAATATAAAAATTCAAAATATTGAAGACGAAGATGTGTTAGCCTCTGATGAAGAACTTGAAAACATTGACCCAGTGATGACTCATCAGGTGCTGAATATGACCAAATTAATAAATAGCAAAATAAACTTATGAATTGTGATTAATAATGATTTATTTATTTTATTTAATAATAAACATTCTTTTTGGGCTGTGGTCGTTGTTAAGGTCGAGATAAAATCGTCGTACTCCTAGGGTTAAGTCAACAAAATGCATAACTAATAATACAGACTATAAAAATTGATTTCTTTGGTATAATAATAATAATAATAATATGCGAGACATTATAATTTTCATGTCAACTTCAAGGATTTTCAACATAAAACTATTAATTTATATAACTTATAATTTAAATGGTTACATACTATCTATGTTATATACAAAAGCTAATAGCTTAGAAATCAACTTTGAAATTATTTGGTCAAGAATATACGATAATTAATTAATTAGTTTAAAAAATGATAACACACCTAATGTTAATATCAATATATATATATATATATATAATATATATATTGACCCAGTGATGACTCATGGTGACAATGATGATGACAATTAAAAGATTATTAATTACTTAAAATTTAGTCATTAGAAATTGATTCTATCATTTGTTTAATGGCAAATCGAGGAGTTTTTTTTTATAAGAGTATGTATAAAGATTTGTTACTTTAGAAAGAACAGTAAAGCTCAGTGTTTGCAGCAGGAATGAAAATGGGAAATTTACTTGTGCAAATAACCAATCTGAAATTTATTGATAATACATTATATAATTAGACAAAATAATGTTGTTTATATTATTAGATTTATTAGACAACATCTACCCTAAGGCATACCCATTCCTGCGTGAGAGCCCACTTGCTGTAAATTACTTCTATTGGCGACCAAATCCTATCCATAGAATTTTTATTAGGAGTATTCGTTATCGCTACTTCAAAGTACACTAGCTGTAATAACAAGCACCCATTTATTTCAAATCCCTAAATTACGGACTATTGGCCCCATCCACATATAGCCCGCACCCTAATAATTTCAGCCATTTAGTAAATTAGCTTACTACCATGTATGCCCGCACCTTCTATTTTTCAAAATATTCGCTTTTTCTATAGATTGCCCGCGGGCAATAGGCCATAATTTGAGATATATCTAACGTTGTTCCAAGTGCAATTATCTTGTAACTACGCGTAATTACAGAGCCGTAAAAAGATAATTACTGTAATTACGTTCCTACATGTGGTGCCCTCTAGTGTTAAAATTTAAATCATCAATTAAAGAATGTTTTGAGTCAATATTAAGTAAACAAGTTTAAAAATGTCTAAAACAAGACCTTTTAGTATTTTTCGGAAATTTATCAT
>JAUJYR010000188.1:0-10222 GCA_033995805.1 Hermannia gibba
GTCATTGGAAACGCATAAAATAAAGAAATATAGAGTCATCAATATTCAATTCGTTACTCAAATTCATTTTTATATTTTATTGAATAGGATTGATATGGAGCTAATAATGATGACCCTATATATATTTCATTTGTTTATGCGTTTCCAATGACGACCTTCATCCCTGCCGATCATGAAAATATAGATATATATACCAAAAACCCCTTAGAAATAACCTCACCCCACCATACACATGCCAATCGCCCATCACTGATTATTACATAATATGAGTTAAAAAGTAATATTGAGTGAAAAAGCTATATATATTATATAGCTATATAGCTATATATTGCTAAAAGCTATATATTGGTCAAAATATATAGCTTTGGAACAAACTAATTTAGTTTATTTAATATATATTTGAATGCACCTGGTAATAATTCTATTAATTAGAAATGCATTTCAAACTCACAATTGACTTCATGGGAACAGACATTGGAAATTTTACCCATGAAAATGTTATATAATGTGAACTTAATATAATCAAATTGAATGAATGTTAGAATGATGAAGGATTTAGACTATAGATTGTTTCAATTCGTTTTGAATTAAACTAATTAATTCTTTTTACTTACCATTATTGTTATAATGCTTTGTTATTAAAATCAAATGTATATTGTATTTAAACTAAACTTTTATTAAAATTTAAATATGAAAAAGATTCGACTATTAATTTGAGATAAAGTAAAATGATTTTAAACTTTTAAGTTAGAAATGTTCGCAACACTACAAAAGCCAGAAATATTTCTCACAGAATTGAAATCGTTTAAGAATCGGTTAATAAGTAAATGTTTGACATGAAAATACAGGGGAAAGGTTTCCCTCTGGAACAGAATGATTTCTGAAATACCAATAACCCATTTTGAGGTTCAGTTAGCCCTGAAATATGCAGTCAATATTTTAGTCATCAATAAATCTCATCTATCAATAAATGCTGATTTTGTAAACAATTATTTAATAACTTGTTCATCAAATCTAATTTTACGGATAAATAATAAAAGTATTTCAGAGATTTTAAGTGGATTTTAATTAATTTGATACTTTCAAGTAAGGAAATTATGTGATTTTTACAACAAATTAATCACTAAGGCCTGAGTCTGATTGTGAAACTTCTCACAACGACTTCAAATTGAGATTATATAAATTGTTTGATCGAATTTGTGATATAAGTAAATTATTGTAAAAATTTACACAAGATTTTCGTTTTAGATTTTCAAAATCATTAATCAATCAGTTTTTGTTAAAAATTAACATAAATAATGAATATCAAAAGTCTTGATATAACCTTTTTCATTTGAATAATTAACATTTTAGTTAACTCTTTGATTAATTTTGTTTATAAGCAATACATTTAAACAACACTTAGTAATCAGATGCAATTCAGTGACTAATTTTTCATTTACATCTTCCTTATTCGATTAAATTTAATTTTTATTAAGTTTGTTCATACATCTATAGATTTCCATCATTTTCTAAAACAATTATTGATATACATTTGTGATTACATTTTTAATATACATGAATATTTAGTGTTTTCTAATTATTTTAATGAACTCTCAATTATTTTTGAGATTTACAATATTTAAACACATAGAGTAGAAATGCTAAATAAATCAAATTAATCTACTTATAATGTTTTAGAAATAACCAGAAAGTTGAATTATTTTTATTTAAGGAAAGTTTAATTAATTTGATATTGTAGCTGTGATTGGTTTGGATCCAATTTTGACTAGGGTGATATCTTAGAGGTATATTTATAATATAAATGAGTGAACTGAGCCTTCGTGACTAAAATACATTGCAATTAATGTCTAACCCTTTGGAAATTACGATCAAAATCTAAACCATGTGCTATCCATTAAAACTCGTCAATTTAGAGGAAATGTGAATAATTTTAATTAGCAATTATTTTAATTGTTTAGACACAATTGTCTTTTGACATAAACCTAATTTCAGAGTTTTCAATACTATACCTTTATATAATACATTTATCTGATTATTTAATGTACAATAATAAAGCAATTATTGGTGTTTAAGCGATTGGCGTATCTAAGCTGCAAACTTTCAACAATCTATAAGTTTGTAAGCGTTTCAAACACATGCATCGTTTGATGCACAAAAAGATCATATCAATCAAAATTATCGTTACTCTGCGCTGAATATAAAAAATATCAATGATTCAGTTTTTTATAACAAAAAAGTAACATATTATGAAAAATGAATGCTATTTTCTATAATTAACTAATGTCAAGAACTTGTGACCATTTAAATAAGCCGATGATATAGAATAATAATATGATTATGATATTCCCTATAATATCAAACTAATTGAATCAATTAATCGAATAAATATATGTATAGATCCAAATATTTTTATAAGAGTTTTCAAATTCAACTTGCAATCCAACTGCGATCAGGGGTTCCTTTTCAGGTTCAACTTTAACATTCAAAATGAACCTAAAAATATACACTTCATTATATGCGGTATGTTTTGATGTTTGACTGCACCCAAAGACTGCTTTGAAGCATTCAATGGCATCCTTTCATACTAAACAATACGGATCAAGCTTTTGTCCTAATCATTAAACTAATTATCAAATGTGTCATTAACTAAACGGACATTTATTTTCCATTTTTCAAAATGTTTACTTTGATGATCGATTAGAAATATAATACTTTAATAAATTCTAACATTATTTGCATTATTCAATTAAGATTATAGGTTGCAGACTGTTTTCAAATTGAGAAAATTAATGTGAGAGTAAATTTAAATTTACAAATGCGATAAATTCAGATAAACTGAATTGTATTCAGAAAATATATAATTTAGTAAAAAGAATTAAGAAAGACTATGAGAAATATGCTGTAAGCAAATCAAATAATCAAATCAGGTATTTGTTACTCATATTTGTATGTAAAATATGCTGAGACTAGTTAAGTATTCAAATGTGAATTTGTATTATATTAGTTTTTTTAAAATAATTAAAAATTAAAATTAAAAAAATAGGTGGTTCACTTTGAAAGAGAGAAATAAATTTTAATAATTATGCTCAAGCCTTATGTATATGGTGGGTTCAGTGTACAAAATATATAGTGATATCATAGTAATTTCAGTGGACTGTCAAATCCAAGGCAGAAAATTATATGATTTTTTTCAAAATATAAGGTTCAAAGAAGTTCAGCGAATAATTTTTTATGAATCTGTTTGCGTTATTATTCTATAACTCTATAGTAAATGAAATGAGGAAAGTCTTAAAAGGTTTGAACAAAACTCATTTAATGGATTAAATTGAGAACATAGACAGATATAGCCTTAAAGATAGTGACCCTTAAGAATAGTTTTGATATCACGATAAATTCCGCCTCTAATTGTAATTCAAAGGTTTATTTCTTCTTCTTTCTGCATAATAACAATTTAATAGCGCTTTAATGCGTAGAAATTCAAAACGCTATAAAAGTTGTATTAAAAGCCAAGAATATGTTAAAGTAATACTTAAATTATAAAACTATAGCAATAATATATGCTAAACTCGATTCTTAACAGTTGAGATAAGAAAATAGCGCCTGAAAAAGTTTGAGTAGAAAAATAAAAAATGTTATAAGAACAAGTCCTCAATTACATTTAGATTACTATAATTAACATTTTGAACTATTAAATAATTTGCATTTTATGTAACCAATCAAAAAGTATAATTTAAAGTCGCATTTGTTTCATAGGCGAAAATATTTTAACATAAAAGTTGCACTGCAAGCATTGCGAGCAATAAACCATAAAAAGGGAGTTTATTAACATTAACCAGCATTTAGAGAATCAGCATTTAGATGAGGCCAATACAAGAGGCTTCACAAGAGGCACCCCTACTGCTCAAACTTATACAAGGGGTCAGCTTTTGCTTCAACTTCGCAAGATTTATGAGCACCACCTATGCATACTGTATATGTGCTTTCTATATCTCATTATTATTATCTACTTTATGATACTCTCTATGATTTCTAATAACTTTTACACCTTCAAAATTATAATAGATTATTATCTGTTTTGCTCAAAACTAATCTCAAATTTATTAAATTCAATTATTTGTAACTTGATTTCTATTTTTTATCTCCAATGTATCATAAAAACCATAAATATTTATGCTCTTAAAATTCTTTTCGATCCTACTCTTACTAAATTCAGACTAGATATTTAGACAGACAGTTTAGATTATAGATTAAGTTCATAAACCATCCATGAATGTTGACTTCATAATTAACATTATTTATACACAAATCATATAAATCAGAATATATCATATTCTTAATTATAATTTAATAAGTTATTTATTTATTAAGGATATTTAAGCGCAACCCTATGTTAGTACCGTTGTCTAACTGTATGTTAGCATAAGAGCAGTAATTCAACAAATTCTAATTATTTTAAAAGTTTTTACGTTAGAAATGAAAATTGAAATGTAATTGACTAGTTCCAGTAAGTGAATCAAAATTAATTAAATTGCAATATTGTTCATAGTTTAATAGAAAATTTAATCCAAATTAGTTCAGTTTCGGTCTGACTGAATCAGTTCAGAACTCTGATTTTTAAACTTTTTTCAAATATTAAGTTTATTTACCCTTTTTATCCTATTGATAAAATATTTTATTAACTTTTCCAGAACAGGAATACACCAATTCCGAGTTCAAACCAAAATAATATATTTAGAAATTTGTCTGAAGTCTTAACCCAGAAGTGATGTCAGACATTTCACTCTGACAAAACTGCTTTAGTTATTCAATTAAATGATCAAATCGAATATAGCTTATAATAAATAAAAAGGTTAAAATCACTTTTACAATCATATTAGATTTCATGTTTAGGTTAACCTTAAACAACCTTAAAATCACGTTTTCTTATTCAATTTGGTTGATTAAAAATAAAAACTAATTTATAATGAATTTTTTCTTCCTTTGAATACACCTTTGTAATTATCGATAATTACTTTTTTCAGGTTTGTAATTATAGAATATTATGAGATTAATTTCAGCTTAAAAGTTAAATTAAAACCACTTTATTTTGAATAAATTCTATCATAAAAATTGTATTATAGCTAAAAGTTAAGAATATAAATAAAGGCCGAAAAAATGAGCTCATAGGACAGGCATTTGACTGTAATAAAATGGAAGAATGATGAAAGATTTTATCATAATTTTTCACATTTACTTGATATTAAATAATTTGATAGGAGATATTATACCTTTCGGGAATTACTTCAACCCGATTATATAGCATTCTCATTAGTAAAACAATCACTAACCATACCTGAGGAATGTTTCAGAATTGCTTTTGATGTATTAAATTTGAATTCCATATAATTCTCTTTACTTCAGATATTAACTCATTTGCGACTAAATTGGCTTCAACAATGTCTGAATTTTTGAATGTTTTGAATAAATCTTTTATATCGAAATCAACTGCTTTTGCAAGTGGACTGCTATCTGAGTTTTGGTAAACATCTTTCAAACGAAGTAAAATTTGATTATTATTTTTTTTTTTCAATTTTCCAAAGTCAGTAGATTTAGATTTTCAGGCAGAGTCTTAGTCAAACCTGAAATTGTCAAACTTTTGTTGATATAATCCGTTTCGTTGTTTATATATTTAGTGAACGACATGATCGGTACTAAAACTAGTCTTTGAGACAATTCCTGAACAAGTTTTGCGGATTCATTGATAGGTTTTAGAAATAAATAGTGTTTTTATCGGATAACAATTCCCTTTCCATCGACTCCTTTCTCGTCTACTTTGAAGGGTCCGCCCCTTTTTTTCACTGTAAGTCTTCGGTGAATCATTATTTCAATGGTTCCATCTGTAAGAGATCCTCCGTCTTGTGTTCTCTCATTTAATACATTCATTTGTAGACTTTGTTTTGTATCTCTGATGAAAGCTTTAGTATAAATTGGATACCTTTTTCCACTGATAGGACTGTTAAGACCCACAGACTTGACTTGTTTTGGGTCATAAGTTCTCTCAACCATTTGTCTTCCATTTGCATCTGTTAGGAATTTTTTCTCATTTTAGATCGGATTCAAATCTGGTTATAATTTCTTTTCCAATTACGTCTGCAGTAGGAATCGGACACCCAGTCCAGTCGAACTCGATATAGTCCTCGTCTTCGAAAGTCCTCGCAGTTTGTGAAACATATTCACCGATTTGTTGATGAATCTCATGATTAGAACCACTGCTGAATTTCGATATTAATTTGGGTTCGACAAAATCGCGTGCACTTTCTTCAGGACAGAAGTGATAACTTCCTGAATTTTCTACACCTTTAACTCCTTTCCGAGATTTATGCCATTTGAATGATTGTCTCAATGAATGTGTTTTTTCTTCTGTTGTAATCGACTTCAGTGCACCCGTTATGTCATCGATTTGTACTGTAAATGATTTTCCTTTTAGTTCAAGTGCAGTGTTTTTTGGCTGATTTCATCAATTATTGATCTCTTTTTCAAAGCAGTTGTTTTCATAATGAAATATGTCGAGAATCCAAGTGATGGTAAACTAACTTTGAATACCAGTTCATGAGTTGATTTACTTTAACGTTCGGGTATAACAGCCACGGATTTAGAGATGGGAACCAAAACTTTGTTCACAACTTTAACCGCTTTATTATTGAAAACTTCATAATCACCAGAACCGACTGGAACTCTGATATACTGAGAAACTGGTCTCGCAATTGGGTTATACAGAGTGACAGCAATTTTGTCATTGGTTTCCGTTATTGAACATTCGCTTTTATTTAGATTATTACAGAAGACTTCCAGAGTTGTGTCAGATTTGGAAATTAATTTTCTGTATGCCTTTTACATCAGAGCTCTACTCGATTGAATTGCACTGTAAAGTCTGGCACCGTTGTCATCAACTATTTCTTGAGGTGATGTACCAGTAATGGCGTCGTGATGTGTCATAATTGCCAACTCATTACGTGATTCACCAATGAAGGCTTTACTTCTACTGGGGTTGAGTCGGGCAAAAACATCCAATTGTTTCGATGCCTGAAGATAATTATTAGCCACCCTGTCCTCTCTTTTGAGTGTTGGTCTATTAGTATAATATCCGGTCCAATAATTTAGATAATCGACATCTCTTACACCATAAGTTTTATTCATTCGATTTACTTCTTTTACTACTTCATTTACTTATTTTATGTGTTAAATGCAATTATTTGTTGAAATTATTGTCCTATTAAAATTATTCTCATTCTGTCCATCATTTTCCCATATTATAAGGCTAGAATTTGGTAGACCCCCATCACCCCCAAACACTGCATCAAACAGGAATTTAAACTTTGTTTAATTGATTTCTCAATTACCTGAAGATAATTATTTCCAACTCTGTCTTCTCTTTTAAGTGTTGGTCTATTAGAATAATATCCGACCCAATAGTTTAGATAATCGACATCTCTTACACCGAATGTCTTATTCAAACGGTTCACTTCTTGTATATAACAATTGGGTGTGGAATAGAATATATCGATATCTTTATGAGTTTCAGTGATCTCTTTAATCAATTTATCCATATTACTAAACCATCTCTCAGAGTGTTGGTATTTGAAGTCCTGACCCATTGTTATCAGAACCTGATTTGTATTGTTATAATTTATATCTTTATTCCAATTCTGCACAATATCTATGAATTGTTTTGATTTAATTTGTTTATTATCATCTGTGATGTCATTTCCATTCTCAAAATCAAACCCATTGGGAGGTCCGTAATGATCGTGCAATACAGTGGTGAATATTTGTGTATTCAAATCTCGAGATCCCTTCCAAATGTATTCCCCCTTCGGATGTGGACCACGATTGAGAACATGTCCGTCGAAACCCATTAATGCAAACAGTGATGCCATTTCTTTTGAGGCTCCGAACGGGTCAATTTGCCATGATACTTTGGGGTGACCACACTTGCCTAATTTATATCAATAAAACATATTAAATTGGTATACAATCTACTTTAAAACTTTTGAGCTATAAACATTTTTGAAATCTTTTATGGTTTGCCATGCTTTCATGTAAAGTTATTAATTTTTGGTTTGGTTCATGCCCCTGCCAAAAACACTTCATAACAAAACATGACTGATAGAAGCTAAGTATAATTTGAAATGTACAGTGACACCTGTTTAATAGCAAAATACTTAACAAACTTTTTTCAAACTTTACACATAGAATAGAAACTTGTTGTATTGTATTTTTTTTAAAGCAAGCTTTTAAACATTAAAACAAAGTGACATTTCGAATGCATGAACCAAACCAAAAATTAATAACTTTACTAGTTTGTGTGTAGGCTTAGCAATACAAGTTAGTATAGATTTGTTAAATCTCATGACTTGTAAGCTACTATTGGGAAAAAACAAGTTAAACAAGAAACGACTGAGTATTAAAAGTAAGCTAACGAACAATCACTGGTATGGATACTTTATGAATCTCACAATGCCAGAATAGGCTTCACTTTAGAAAAATTAAGAAAAATTAATAAATTCTTTGAATATATTCAAGAATGAGATCTGTCTATTCATTTATTAAATTATTTCATTACTTATGTCAACCCTATATTTTGCTCTGTGATTGATGTGGCCCTTTCTCTTTACTCTCAAATTTGTGAATTATTAAGAATGCCTTAAATGCCTTTTGCAGTTAGAAAGTTTTCAAAACAAATTAAATTCAAATATTTTCTCTGTTGATTATCCACATAAGGGTCAGTTAGTAGACTTACTTTTAATACTACTGATAACTTCTTTTTACCATTTCATTAATTAAAGTCAAAATTAAATCTATAATCACAATTTGTTTATAAGGTAAAATGTGTTGTCAATGTATTTTAGGGTATTGGCAAAAATATTTCAAAACCTTCAAATCTAGTTTTATCAATTTTGCCAACTAATGTAATCATTACTTTAAGATGGAATTTAGATAGAAATATAAATTTCATGAAAAATTGGATCAATTTTTTGACATATATATTAAATCTAATATGAAAGCTATAAAAATAATTTGTTAAAGGGATGCTTACATCAAATAGTGACGTCATAAATATTAAATTAGATTTTTTATGTATTCTTCTGATCACTAGCAAGAGAGATAGTTAGAGGGATAGTTTGTGCACATTTTTTGCTTGTATTGCTCTTTCAAAGTAGATTTGATATATTTTTTATAGGCCAATACCAATTGATTTAAATTATAAACTTTTCTTACTTTTTCACAATTTTTTCATTCACTACAAACCGTAGATTTGCGGACAATGTTTCGATCACTGACTGTGATCTTCATCAGCGCATTCAGTGGTCAAATGAGACCACTTATGCTTTTTGCTTTGGAACAGATTTTAAGAGAGGAGATGATATCAAATTGTATTATTGTTTATTAGTTTTGTGTGCAATTTCAAAATATAGAGTATATGTCAATTAAACTATTCTAACAGCGATACATATATTTATTTCAAGCTATTTCTACTGACCATAGAATTGTAAAAGTAATTTATATCTTGAATTTGTATCTTATTATTCAATGTAGGAGATAAAATAAAAGTTTAATTCAATAATTTAAATTGACTATTAGTGATCGAAATTTTATTTATTTCTAGTTTGAGTGAAAAAATTGAGAATTTTTCTAAAGTACAGTTGGCTCAATTTGGGATCGATATCTTACAAATGCTGCAGTAATGGTAAATGCTACGTGCTTACAAACCGATGGGAAAGTAGTATGCAATCATATATTTATTTTAATTCTCAAACTTTATTTCAAATACAAGTTTAGCCATTCTACAAAGATCCTTTTAAATGATTAATATTAATCTGTTTATAAAAATTAACTCTATAGTATGGATAAAATTGTTTTCCTAATAAAGTTTTAAAATTTATATAAATATGTATTACTGTACAGTACTCATTAGTAATTTAAAATTAGTTGACATTATTTATTGAATCACCATCATTATTGAAAATATTTGTAAATTATTTTGGTTATTCTAATACAAAAAGGTAAAATGATTGGAAAAAAGGATATCAGTGGACCGCTAAAGCTTACTGATGATGAGAGAAGAAAAATCGATTTTCAGAAAGTCGTAAAAGAATTTGAAAAAGGAACTGTTAATTACCAAAGTAAAAATAGAAACCCAAGTTATGAGAAAAACTAAACGATTAACTATATTTAAAAT
>JAUJYR010000189.1:0-10216 GCA_033995805.1 Hermannia gibba
TGATGATAGTGGGCTCACTTGATGTCATTCCGCATAATTAACTTGTTTTTTATTTAACTGTTGAAAATAATTCTATCACTTATTTATATTTGATATTAAATTAATGTCACGCATATTATTCGATACCATTCATATTTATAGTTATTAATATTGCTTTTAAAAAAATTACTATTCAGATTAAATTTTTTTATAATTACAATTAAATTATAACTTTTTTTTAATATCTATATTCTTTTTAATCAAATTAAAATTAAAAACTATTATAATTATTGAATTTGTATTTGAATCGCCTTATATTCCATCCTTTCTCTGACTTTATCTCTTGGTTTGCTTGACATAATTGCACAATAATTTTTATCACTCAGTCAAATAAAATTGAAAAATTGGAAAAAATGAATCTTTCAAATACATTAAGTATTTTTGTTTGAAAATTTTACAGATTTTTTATGACTAGAAAATGAAAAACAAAACTTCTTTATAATTAAAAATATATATAAATAAATTCTCTGTATTTTTTGTTTTCTGATAATCACCCGAAATAAAAGACTAGTGAATGATAATTATTATTTGAACATTAAGTATATTAATAAATAATACTTTTTAGTACTAAATAATAGGCTAAAAAACTATAATTATAATTCTCTATTATGTGTTAAATATAATTAATGTATAATAAAAGGAATGTTACATTAGACAAGTTTTTGTTTCTTGTTTTCTAATAAAATAATTTAAAAATCAAACAATCGGAATGTGTGTTGCCTTAAACATGATTACAATTTTATACTTAATACTAATTTATAAATAAAATTAATTAATAAATGAAATGCAGATAACTTTCAATAATCGTCAATCATAACCACCGAAAAAGCTCGATCTTGTTGTGAAACGAGATTCAATTTAAGTGACAATTAATGTTCAATAAGCTTATGAATTGGGTTTGAAATGAAAAATAAATGATAGTGTCATATAATGATAATCAACTTAATAATTGAGAACAATTATAATGATTTCTAAAACATTGTACAACTGTATTAAGGGTACAATATTTGGGAAAGCACTACAAGTTTTGAGCGCTGAATGATTTCTTTACAATTAATTTAATTTAATTTAATTGAGCCATTCTTTCATATCAATTATAATAACAATATTTGTCAAACTATTTCTCCTTTTTCATAAGCTTATTGTTATTTTAATTTTATTTGATTCAACTATAAAGTTGTTGATATCTTATTATTATTTAATTATTATTATAATAAATCTTCAATGCATTGGCATATTATATGAATTCTGTATTTCATCGATGACTATAATTAATAATGAATATCTTGAAAGTCATCCACAAAACTAAATGCTTCACAAATTTCTAATTCTTAAGTACAATCAAATAGAGTTTAAGTGAATGTTTTTTATTTAAATTTTTTGAGTATATTTCAGACGACGAATAGAAAGTGATAATTCTCTGATCACTTAATTTCTTGATAAAGATTAGTTGTGAATAATTGTGTGGATAATCATCATCAGAAAGTTAGTCAAATAAATAGTTCAGCGTTCACTTTATTGTCTTTAATTGAATGATGTTTTATAACACAATGCGTTGATTATTGTTATTTTGTTAGATTGCGGACTATTTGTGATGATATATATTATTAGTTAATTATATTAATAGATAATCACTGGTCTACGTACAGGTCACAATTGCAGCATTTCCTCCCAGAGTCAAAACCGAAGTTTGCTGTGCATTCACACTTGACTTGCTGGGCGAGCTCATGCCCTTCTGTGATGATGATGAGGTCGATGCCGGTGACATAGAACCGATATCTGCGTTATCATCCAACCACTTGTCTTGACTCCTTCGTCGGGCATTCATGAAGAAATTGCCGACTGTACTGAGCTCAAGACCCAGTTGTTGTGAAATTGTTATTTGCATCTCTTTTGAAGGTCTTTTGGTTTCTTTAAAAATTGCTTGTAATGTACGTCTTTGCAGATCCGTAAAGACAAGGCGTGGCTTCTTGGGTGCCGTCGGAGACTTTGCCACACTTTGTTGGTCCTCTTTTCGTTTGCATGCTATTCATCCATTCGACAGATTATTAAATTGGAAAAGAAATTTACAATTGATCAGAAAATTTGAATTATAAAAGTAAGTGTTTCATAAACTTTGTTGCCAGCGCACGAAATGTCATTTTTTGGTTGAGATATTTTTTCAAATATAATTTTATTTTCATGCAAACGTGAAACAAACATTAATTCATAAGTACCACTCTTTCTAACTGTTCTCTAACATACTCTTGACTTTATTTTCTTAATTAGTTTTGATCACAAAGTCAATAATTATTTTCCTGAATACTATGCCAAAAGTTTTCGGTTTTTTATTTTTCAATTTAATTTTAATGATCGAAATGCATGCAAAATTAAATTCAAAGTTTGATCAAACTATTTAAAAAACATCTGATTGACAGTTATTACTCAATTGTTTCTTTTTAATATAATTTTACAATTATTTCTTCATTTCTAATACGTATAAATACAGGTATAATTGATTTTAATTAGAAAAAAATGTTTTTATTTAGTTTTGATTATCAATAAGTAATAAAAATCACAACAGATTGAATCATGCAATGCAATTGCTTAATGTTTGAGAGAAAAGTGAATTACCAGAAATTGAATTAGATTTAAGAAAACATATAAAAAATTGAAAATAATTTTGTCAAATCAAATTGGTTTTATGTTTGGTGAAAACTCAATTAAGTCAAAACGTGTAATGTTTTACGAGAAATAGTAGTAAGTCATCAAACACTGTAAGGCTTGTTATTAAAGCAAAAACAATGAGTGTATTACTCACAGGAAATCAAATTATTAATTAGTAAAAGTGCGCTGATATATAAATTTAGAGTTACTTCTGGGCTAAAGTGAATCTCAAGCGATATTTTTGTTGAGAAACAGATAGAATTGATTGAGTTAAAGAGTTGTGGGAATTATGAGAAGTAAAGAGAAAGATTAACAGAGAAAGAAACAGTTGCATAAGGAAAGCATAACTTCCTAATCAGCCAAAAGGATATTTAGCTATGAGCCAAAATTCCATACCAGGGCTGACACTGTGAAAACTTGGAAAACGGAACAGTTTTTTCAGTTCGTTAAGCAATCTTATTAATTTTGGTACATAGATTAGTTATGTGATATAGCACTATCAGTCTATGCTCAATACACAGATACATCTTAACATTCAAACTCATAATTGAAAGTATTTGCCACTCATCTTAGTTAATGAGTTTGTCTACAAGTTTATACCCATTCTTAAATTGTGCAAAACTCTGGATATAAATGAGTTCAATTCAATTACTTTAGCTTAGACTTTATGCAAACTTTATTTGCCTTTTTTCTCTAGTAATTGGAAAGAAGGGGCACATATTGTGAATTGAGTTGAATTTAGTCAACTGATCACATGAAACACTGTGATGTCGTACACTTAAATCTAATGAGCTATTCAAGCAATATATAAAGAAGTGCTATAAAAAATTGATTCTTTCCCATAATGCCTATCTTTAAGAGCTCAATCAATTACATTACATTTTGATTCATAAACTATAGAAAATATTTTTCAATTTATTTATTCATTTAATGTTATTATTTTGCTTGAGTTGTGAATTATTTATTTATTCATAAAGTTAATGCCAGAATATATGTAGAATTGTATTATAAAAAGAAGTAAATGTAGAGAAGATATATTAATAGGCAAAGTATTGAAATATATTTTTGTAAATAAAAGACATAGCATGACGATCGCCTTTCAAGTATGTTTGAAACCATTAAAAAACTCAACATATTTTCTATTACATGTGTATATGTTATACATATTTTGTGCCCGTATTCTTGCTTAATCGCTTTCAAGCAATCGTTTTGTGGTTGTTAAGGGGGAGAGGCTTTCAATGCATAAAAAACAATATTAGAACTTAAAGTTGCAAACTTTGAGTGAATAAGAAAAAAGAGAGAACAATGTTTTCCATATTATATTTCATATCAAACTATTGGTGTACTATTATTTGGTGTATTAACTTATGACGTATGGAAAAAGTATTGTTCTTTACTAAAAACGTTTTGAAAATAGCAAAACTCTGGGGGGAAGTAAAACAAGACTAGAGAAAAAAGTCGCATCTGCCTGAATCCCACATTAATCAATGGCAAGCATTCCAGCTTTTTATCATTCAGTTCTCTCCCTCTCTGAATCTCTCTCATTCTCTATCTCTCTCCCATTGCATCCCTTTTGATAACTTGCATCTCTCTCTACTAACAATCATCACTCAGTTTATGCCTATGCTTTTTCTCCCCTTCTCTAAAATGTAATCATTTCTTAATGCATGATTAGCTTTATGAATGAAGTATTATATAATTTCAACTGGCGTAACACCAGAGACATCATCTTTAAAAGATCAAGAATTTATGTAAAAGTCATCGTTACCGGATTGACACAAATTTATCTCTCTTTTTGGATAATATTTTAGAAATACATTTGCAATACTATTTCAAATGTATAAATTATATGAATAGGAATTATAAGTACATTTTTGAGACAATCTCTGAAAATCTATTACTCTTACATTGCAATCAGTTCAAGCGGAATAAATTTAAAAAATTATATTTAAGAAAGTCAAAAATCAAAATAGCATACAGTGAATTATGAGATAAGATTGAAAATCAATCAAATATTCTGTTTCACAAATATAATCACAATTTGAATAATCAAAAACTTAGTAAAAATGTAAAAACGATTAAACAATATAGAAATCAAATCAAGAATAAGAAATTTGAATATGAATTCGATTCAGTCAAATAATTCGACATTTATGTAAATTATTTGATTTATTCTTATAGCTCGAAGGTTAGAGTTTTATAAACAAAAAAATAAGTTTCTGATAGAGATTTCAGTAGCTTTTTCATTAAGTTAGTTATTGTTTGTGATATATTTATATTTAAATGTCATAATTGGATAAAATCGCTAATATTTGTTGTTGGAAAAAATGATTCATTTCTCAAATGCAAAATGAGCTCTGCATCAGGCTTTTCAAAAGGCATTTAATTAATGTTCATGAATAATGTATTGTTATATCTCATAGAATCAAATTCAAGAGGATGTAATACTTGATCAATAAAAAAAATTTGTTAACATTGTTGAAAAAAGTATAAAATTGTTCTTTAAATACAATTTTAAAACTTTCAACAAATTTTGGTGACAAAAAATTGTTAAATTGTTTAAATTTCAATTATATCTTCCATATATCAATACATACCCATATCATTTTCTATTGGTGTTTGTGGTGTAGATATCCATTCACTACAGTTATAATCGGAGCTTTGAAAATTAGAAAACATTAAAATCTCTTTAAAATATACTTTTTTACGCAACCCCATCAAAAAATACTATCCCTACATTTCCCGTAACTAATTGTTATTCAGTTTAAACTTTTTAAGGCTAGAAAAAACACTGCACTGAGATTTGGTAGAGTAAAAAAATTGTTGTCTCTAAACTTATGCGTCAGATTTGGCAAGTTTTGTATTAATCAAAATATTTAATGATCATTATTCTGTGATAATTACTCGATTACAGTGGAAAGTGAAAAAATGAGCACTAGTTTTAATCTGAGTACATAATTAAGTTTCGGAATCCGCTCCATTATTATTTTATAAACTTTTCTCAACTAATATTAACTTAATTTAATCTTAATTAAGGCATAATAAAGTATAAAGTGCTAATTTCCTAAATAATTTAGATTTTTTCCACTTGTTTGATAATTTATGTACACAAGTTTTTTGCCTAATGATATTTTGAAATAGTGTTAAATTTTATTTATTTGTGTATTTTTGTTTTTTTGCTATTTCTATGAAATTTGAAAAAGTCTAAACTGTACTGATAATTATATTAATTAATATTTAAAATAGAAATTAGGATATTATGTTATCATTATTTAATTGGGAAAATCTGAAAATATCCCTTCACTTCGATGGGTTAATAAACATCCCTAGAGTTGTAACTGAAAAATTGAGCCCTATATACCCATATGTTTGATAATAAAAACTGTTTGAGAATTTTGCTTAACTAATTGATCATAGTATATGATATAGCGCTAAGTGTTAAGTCATAACTAAGAATATTAAAGGATTTGCTTATTTTATTTCTCTATTGGATATGAATATGTATTAACTACAGAATAAATTTGATTAATGGAAATATGAGAAAATGCCTTTATTCGTGAAAATATTTATTTATTTAGTTAATCCCATTTGTCATTAGTTGATCGTATTTAGCATTTGATTTGAGACGCAATCCCATTCTCTACTCTACAACTATAAATGCTGGCAACTTTTCTAACTACTAATTGTATTATTAAAGAGACTTATTTTTTGTCACAACTCACATAAAAGGCTGCTCAGATGCAGCTCCTGATGCGTAATAATTAGTACGATATGGTTCGTATTGATAATGAAAGTACTGCTGTCCCCTGCGTTTCTCTCTTACGGCTGCTGTTTGTTTGACGCCATCAAATGAATTAAATTGTTTTTGAGGTTCACTCATCTGCAGTTTGTCTCTCAGGTCTGTACCATTTGCCGTACTGGCCCTCATCTCTTTTTCTGCAATGGGACAACAAGAGGAGATTGCGTCTCAATCAGTATGATATCATGTTTGGTTCAATTAAAATATCAATGTTTGCATCAAAGCAGCCATCTCTAATCTACAAATTTATCACTACAACACTTATAAATCAACTATCATTTCATCTACAATGCAATCCAACAAAAAATAAATAAATATCAACTTTTTTGCTATAAATATATATTTTGAATAGAAGTGGTTTTGTTTTTTATTCAATTGATTCCTAAGTATTTATAAATGCTTTATTTCAAGGCTTTAATCCTATTCTTTATTGACTTAAGTAAATTTCGATTTTTGTGCCGTATATATTGGCTGAATGGCAAACCACAACCGTATAAAGGAATTAAGTTGTATGCGAAACAACGATCTATTTTATAGATTTTTAGGGGAATTCCTCTAAACATTGATCAAATTACGTATTTATCGATAGTTTATGCTCTTCTATATATCATTCAACTTTTTTGGGCTCTATTTTTCATTACTGTTACAAATCATTATAATATAATTATATTTGGAATCAGAATAACATTAAATTTCATGTCTGAAAATATGATTATAAACATAATGTTAATCAATTGAATGAAAATATATTAGAATTGATTGAAACAACGAGAAAAAGACAACAAATTGGCGCCAATTATGAGCGAAACAGTATTTGAAAAAAGCAATGATAAACAGACAATATATTGAATGGTCAAAGAGTGACAGCTGTACAACATTCGGGTCTTATGTTAGAGTTTTTGGAAGTGACCTCTGCTTATAGTTGTGCTAACATTACTGCTATCATCAACTTATTTCTCATCTCTGTTAAAGTTAGTGAAGGCAACTTTCTTAGTCATGTTAGAAATTGTGTGCATAAGTGTACTGAATAGAGGTTCGTAATGCTGTTACACTTTTGCAAAGATTATGCATCAACACAGCCAACAATATGGTTTGTGTTTCACTTTTGGCCCCTTCTAATACTCTTATATGCCTTATTCTGATCGACATTTGATTGGCTTTATGGCAACATCTGTGTGAATCCAACTCTGCCATCCACTGTGGCTCCAACTAATACACACTATAAGCTAAACTTTCTCTTATGTAGCTTTATATCGAAACCATTAGCCCAAGAAGAGTTTGATATCCAAATCTGTTGATGTGAACCAGTATAAGGACTATAGTATTTGTATATCGTCTAAATTTTAGCTCAAAACTGATTTTTTGCAAATCACTTATATCTCATACAAATAGCTCTCTTTACTCTCTCCTCTTCTGTCTATCTATTACTCTATACTTCTCTAAGTATTAAAATGACAACAAACAATCCAATTGGTAGGAAACAAAAGGTATAATTACCTAAAGGGCTGTCTTAAGAGTAAGAAAGTATTAGTTGTATAAAACATGTATAATGTTTGTGATGCAAATGTTTGACGTATTAGAATAGAGTGATTGATTGCTTATAACAAACATTTAATGTCAGACATTAATTAATGCATTGATTAGAGTAAAGCTTATTATTAAATATGGATTCGAGTAAAATGAATACATTGAATACATTGTTCTCAACAAAAACACGATAGACATTAATAAAATTCAATATAATCTTTCAATTCATTCAAATCTATCAAATATATTAATAGAAAGCAATTATGTTGAATATAAATCAAATTTTAAAAGTTTATTAAAATATTAAAAATTACTCAAATCTAATTAACTAAGTTATTTAATATTCATACTAATAATTGATTTTGGATTAATGTTAATTTTGTTTTACTAATTGTCAAATTTTCAATATGCTATTCATATTAAATCTTATAATATTTGACTCAATTTTACCAATTTTTCCAATTTTCATGTGATTGACTTTATATGTATGAAAACAAATATGATATATGATTACGAAAGCAAGAAATAATCAGATATTCAGAATAGAGCTAAAGGGTATGTTTGAAAAATAATATAAAAGTCTATATAGAAGTTAGTATTTTTGCAAACCAATATTTCTTCCAATAAAAACATGTTAAGTTAGTAAAGAGAATGAGTTATCGAGTTAAAGCAAGTGAAATATTTTACTTAATAAGTTAATGTGGGAACTAAACCATACTTCAGTAGGTTTTTTACTGTTCATAGAGTTATTCGAGTCTTATTTATTTCAAAACTAGTGTGACTTACAATGCAATCGCTCATAACTTTTCTCTCTCATTTCATTATTATGTTTCAAATAAAAGTGTGTACAAACTAATACGCGTATAATTTTATACCTACTCTATAGTTTATTATTCAAATAGGTTTTTCTCTATTTTAATACAATCTCTTCTTTCAAATAATTGCTGGTTTTCAGCTTTGGCTAAATGTCAACTGCAATGCTACAGGAGTGTTAGCTCATTGTGATTCAAATATATTTTTTTAATAAAAGTGTAGCTGTATTTGAAATATGAATTTCAACCAAATAATATACTAAACACGTTAGCTTGAATGTGTATACTTAAATGTTTAGCTTGGCAATTTATGAAAATAATATACTGCTTGTTATTTGCATGTTTATTTACAAGGCTAACAATTCTATCACTATATGTAATGAGTTTTACTTCTATCCGATTTATTATTAAATAAACTAAAATATTGGTCAAAGTTATTCACCACAGGTTTGATATTTATGTTTATACCAAAGTCTATGAGACAATGATACACTCGACTAATTCATTACTATGGAAACATCATATTTTATTGGTTAGATTCCGGTCAGAATTTATGTCTATTATGTCTATTCCCTGTCTGTTCTTCGCAAATCTCTTTTATTCCATTAACCATTAAATCAATGGTTTAGACATTAATGAACAGCTCAGTTGTCGACATCCGTTTACATCATAAATGTTAATAATTTATTAAACAATTAGCGATTTTAACTCAAGTATAAAAATTAATTGATTTAATCTACTATTAGTTTGAAATTTAATAAAGTTTTGAAAGGGATTTGGAAAATACTTGTGATTTGATATTATCATTATATCAATTGAGTTCTTTTTATAAACCATTAATTCTAGTCATGAATAATGTCTTTATAAGATTTTAACAGACAATTGTTATAAATACTCCTGTATTGAAGTATTCATTAGTTAACAATAAAGTTCAAACATTGTTCCTTAAATTGTACTCAATATCTATTTCAAAGCATTAAGTATTTGAAAGTCTTGAAAATTTTTGGTAAAATCAGAAATTAAACTAAAAAACTTGAAATTTGATTGTAGGGCTCAAACATTGAGTTATATTAGAGCTGATGTTAAGTCAACTGAAAGGCAATAAGAGAGGATCTGATAGTTATAGACTTGTTTCTAATTGATTTTTGTCAAATGATTGAGTGCAATACATTTAATACTATTGAGTAGGGCTATGAGTTTGGACCAAATTTACGAGAGACTACTCATCTCTAACACAATAGTATTACTCCAAGTTTTCATCGATGCGATGAAATCAATGTTTTTTCATTCCTTTGATTATCACCATTAAATCCATTACTGACAAATTTGTTCAGTTCAGAGAGACAGGAGAGAGAAGGAGAGAGAGAGAGAGAGAGAGAGAGAGAGAAAGGGA
>JAUJYR010000190.1:0-10211 GCA_033995805.1 Hermannia gibba
AATTTTTTGAATAACAGGTAACACATATACCCAACAACAACAGAACATGCTTTCGCCTCACAATAATCCTAATCTGAATCACCCCTTAAGTCCGAATGCCAGCTATGCTACGAGTAAAAGCATTTCACAGCCTCACTCTCCACCACCATCGCCAACACACACAGCATCGACAGGCACTTCTCCGATGCCGTTCTTAGCCTCAGGTCCTGAACAAACTTCAGTCGATAACTGGCAGGCATTGAAAACTAGTGTTAGAGAAAGAAACGCCGCGATGTTTAATAATGATTTGATGAGTGACGTAGTCTTTATTGTTGGTCAGAAGGACTCGAATTACTGTCAGCAGCGAATACCGGGCCATAAGTTTGTTTTAGCGACCGGTAGTTCGGTCTTCTATGCAATGTTTTACGGCGGTCTCGCAGAGGAAAAGCTCGAAATCGAAATTCCAGACGTCGAACCGTCCGCTTTCCTCACTTTGTTGAGGTATTTATTATTGATACCAATCATTTAAATTCATCAATAGATTTATGTAATTCTACTGTCATTGAAATGAGTGGTGCGAAAGGTTTTGAAATATTTTTATTAATGTGACCTATTTTTAAATATGAGGAAAAATTTACAATTAATTATTATTTTGATTTTTATTAAGGCTTGAATTCTTTGAAAAAAATTATTTTATTAACAATAATTTCTTTTTATTTCACACTATCAGATAAAAAATTATTTTCACAATTATTGGTTTCTGTGGTTTTATTTTACTTTCATTAACAAACTTATCAAAAGTATTTGACAACATTTTTATTATTAATCCAAATATTTTCTGAAGGATAACATATTTTCCTATCAGTCAATACAGCTAAAGTTGCGCTAATTTTTTAGACTAAAACAGTTGATATTGAAAGCTATAATAGTTTTGTTGACCTAAAACTTCAATCAATTCAATTAATCGATTCAAAAAATGTTTAAAATGAAATATTTGTCGATCCATTTGAATCTTTTGTTCATAATTTAATACAATTAATCAAAATGGAAAATAATGTTTAGTGTTGATTAAAAATTTTGATTTAAGGCCAGATAATGATGTCACGCATATATTGTCAATATTTGAAGAAAAAAAACTATTTGTTATTTTTGTTTGTTTAGTGTTAGACCAAGTTTTATAACATTCACCAAAATTTAAGTCTTTTAAACAACAGTCAAGACTCGAATATCAATCAAATATCTTTTTCAAGCTATAAATTTTACAACCATTAGAAATTGTGCCTCATTTTAATCTAGAGATGATAATAGGCTAGCCTAGGCTCTAGGCTCGGTCATAGAGCTTTTGGAGCCTACAGGCTCAGGCTCTAGGATCCAAACTTTTCGAGCCTAGGCTCGTGAGGCTCAGGCTATAGAGCCTCATATTTCTGAATAACTTTGATACAAAAATGGTGGCATCACATCCTATATGTGTCAAACTTTTTGGTCTAGAAAAGTTATTTTGTAATTATATTATTTTGCTATTTCCAGACTATTTGTATAATTATTGTATAATAAACATATTTCTAATTGATTTACCTTATTAAAAAGTTATAAGCTTGAGGCTCAGGCTCGAGGCTCGGAGTAAAATATGAGGCTCAGGCTCTAGGCTCTAGAGTCCTAAGGCTCTGGAGCCTAAGGCGCGATCTTAAAAAGATCGAGCTTATGTATTTGATTTATCGGTCTGTCCGTCTGTCTGTCAAACGATAGAATCAAAAAAATAACATATCCATTTTATAGAGCTTTTCATGTTGGTTAAGAATCAATAAGAATTTTTGCTGCAAGTCTTTTAGTTTTCGAAATATTCGACATAACGTGAATTTTCGACAACTGTGAATTTGAATATAATCAAAAAATTAAGATAGCTATTCGATAGAGAAATTTTTGCTGATTAAGATTTGATCGCGCTTTGACAACAGTCGTTGAATGTTTTCATTTCGACTTGTTTTTATTAATAAGCGGATTTTACTTACAATGGAAGTGTTTTTGCTGTCCGACCCCAAATGAGTAATCGTTTTCTATGAAAATTTAGCTTAATAGTACACTAAGAAATTTTAAAAATATTAACGGCCCATAGCCACTTTTAAGCCTTAGGGGGAGGCCCTCCTTTCTAAGAATACGCATTTTCCCTTATATTTTATTTTAATTCAAAAAGATTTTCTATCGTTATTAACATTAAACAAAACTCAAAATTTGACGAGGATTTCAAAAATGTGAACAAAAAATTTCTATCTCTCTTCGTTTTTGAGATATTGGACTTTGAGCGTCTACAAAATATTAAAAGGTAAAATGTCAAATATCTCATAAACGGAGAGAGACACAATCTTCTCGTTTACATTTTTTAAATCTTCGTCAAATTTTGAGTCATATTTGATCATAATAACGATGGGATATTTTTATGAACTAAAATAAAATATATGGGAAAATTCGTATTCTTAGAAGGGATGACCTCCCCCTAAGGCTTAAAAGTGGCTATGGGCCCTTAATATTTTTAAAATTTCTTAGTGTACTATTAAGCTAAATTTTCATACAAACGATTACTCATTTGGGGTCGGACAGCAAAAACACTCCCATTGTTAGAGTCATGCATATCAGGTCCTGTAAAAGTTTTAAAAATGTTTTGAAGCAAATAACGGAAAGTTATGCACAAATATTTAAGCTCTTGAGTTTATAAGTTATTTCAGTGAAAACTTACAAAAAATCTCGTTATTTTAAGTCACTAAAAAACAATTATTCATGAATAAATGAACAAAATGTTAAAAATTAAAAATTTACAAAAAACTAATTTTTTAACTCTTTATTTAAACAGAATACATGAATAGCTGAAGAACTTAAAGAACTGCTAAATTCAATCAGGGATCTGCGGAGAGGAGCAAGGTAAATAATAGTAGTGGGTCTGTCTGGACTCGAACCCCTACCTTCAGGCCTGAGGGCGAGTATTCTAACCACTCAGTCAGCTCTACTTTCATCATATTTCAAATTTGTTTTTCTGATTTCTCTTTAAATTTGTATATTACAAGATTTTACTGTTTATATTTATCAAAATAAATACAAAACAAATGCTCTAGATTATTTAAATAGAACAAATTAGGTATTGCACCGGGCGCCTGCCCCACAGCGAAATACCTTATTTTGGTTTATAAATTTAAAACAACCTTAAAAACTGTCCAATAAGTGAAAAAAAATTGGCAATAAAATTATGCTATTTGTGTTAATATTTTTCAATTTTTGTTAACTTTGGGGAGGGGATTCACAATAGTGCGATATCCTGTTTAAAGGAGGTGTTTGCTGAACATCCTATGCGGGCATCTCTGTTGAGATTCATTAAAATTGCAAGAGGATGTAAAATATTTTGTTTAATCGAGTATGTATAATAGGTATAACTTACTCATGTTCAAATAGTTCTTCGAAAATTACTCCTAACGAGTAAATATCAACTTTAAAATCATAAATAATTCTATTGTTTGCTTCTATCGATTGATTCAATTCCGGCGCCATATATTTCACTGTTCTAACATTTCCAGTGTGTCCATCATTTTCATTATCATGAATACAGATTAGTCCAAAATCACAAATCTTAATAATCCTTCCCTTCTCTAAATTTGTTATTAGAATATTAGTTGGTTTCAAATCCCTATGAATTAAATTATTTTTATGCAAATAATTTACGCCTTCAATCATTTCTATCATTATTTGAGAAATAATTTGAAAGCCAATCCGTGTTTCACATATTGATTGTTTGCAATTTAAATCTTGTAATAACTGTTGATTTAATTGATTTAAATTTTGTTCACATAATTCCATTTGAATGTAAAGAAATAATTCATCGTTTTTTAAATCATATTTTTCAATCCACGAATTTATATATTTAACAATAAAAATGCAATTCATTTGTGACAAAATTTGAATTTCTTTCAAATGTTTCCAAAAGACAGATATCGATGGATTCAAAGTTACTCTTTTAATAGCGAACGATAACTTGTTTTCAATATTTGTTGCTTTGAATACTGAACCGAAAGATCCTTTTGAAATAATTTCTTTGAACTGATTTTCAAAGTAATTTTGTTTTGTGAAACGATTTATTAATTCTAGATTTATATCCATTTTCTTTGCATATTCAGTGTGTTTTTCGGTTTCAAGGATTTTATTTAAATTCATTTCTTTATATAATAAATTCTCTTTTTTACTGAGAAAATATATATAAAAGCAATCATTCATTGATTTAGTTTCCACTGACTGTAAAATTCTCTTAACTTCCAATTCGTCGACAGTTATCAACCATTCATTACTTTTTTCCAACAGTTGTTCACAGTTCGGTCTCCTTTCAGGAACATTAGAAACCATCATATTTTGCATTTGTATAATGTTTTCTATTTCTTTTTCAATAATTTCTTTGTTATCAAAACTGGAACAAAATTTTTGAATGAAATAAAAATCTAAATGTTTTACTTTTTAAAATAATACTTTTGTTTGTCAAAATCAAAAACTTCTTGAATAACTATTCCTAATGAATAAATATCAACTTTATTTGTGTATAATATCCGACCACTTGGTCTATTACTTGATTGTATCAATTCCGGTGCCATATATTCAATTGTTCCGACGTCTGCAGTGAGAGAATGGTTTTTACTTTCATGAGCGCGAGAAAGTCCAAAGTCAGCTATTCTGATATATTTTCCATTATTATTATCATTAATCAGAATATTCTGTGGTTTTAGATCTCTGTGAATAATATTGTTTTTATGCAAATAATCCAAACCTTCAATTACTTCTTTCATCAATTTTGACATAATGTTAAAACCAGTTATTGATTCACATAAAGATATTCTGCATTTAAACACTCTGATCAATTGTTCTTTCAATTCATTAATAGTTTTCAAACATAATTCCATTTCTATGTAAAGAAAGTATTTCTTTTTTTCTTCGCATTCAATCCACGACTGTTTGTATTCAACAATGTATTCATTCTTCAACTGTGACATCACTTCTATTTCTCTGCCTATATTTTTATTTTCTTTAATTTCAATTTTTTTCACCGCTGATAACTCTTTAGTTTTTCCGTTTAAACATTTCAATACTTTTCCATAACTTCCTTCAGATATTTGTTCAATAAATGAAAATATATTGTCAAAGAAATTATTTGTGACTCTGAGGCCTGAGTAAAGATATATTGCTCTGAATGTTTCCCCTGTGATATCAAAAAACGCTTCTTCACAACTCTTGTATTCTATTTTTATCAGTGATCTAATGAATTGATTTTCACATGAATACCAAATATAAGGGAAACCATCTGTTGATGAAAGAGCTATTGAAGAATGTTGGGTGAAGTTACAGCAAATATCTGAGAAATGTATTTTTGGCTTCATTTCTATTATTTTTGGAATAACTTGTTTATATATATTTGATTCGTATCCGAATTGATAATTCAAACCGAAATAATAAATGTCTCCATTTGTTGATAACAGAAGACTGTTAAATAAACCACAACTAATTTTCTTAAACAACAATTTTTGGTTAAGAGAATTAAAGAACCACCAAATATTATCTCTTATAAGAATAATCTGAGGTATATTTTTGTCATCAGTACTGTTGATTCCCAATTGACCAAAATAATTATAACCCCAACTGAACACATTTCCATTCACTGTTAATGCCAATGAATGATAACCACCACAACTGATTGATTGGATTTTCTCACCATTGAAGCAATTTATTTTCGTTGGAATTGATATAACCTTTCTATCACTATTGATTCCAATTTGACCCCAACTATTGTCTCCCCAACCAAACACTTCTCCATTTTGTGTCAAAACTAATGTATAATAAGCACCACAACTGACGTGTATTACATTTTCATTAATTAAACTTTCAATTATTTTCGGTCTATTATTGCATTTATTCTCTGTTTTATATCCCAATTTATTGAATTCATTATCACCAAAACTATATAGTTTACCATCAAGTGATCGTGCGGTACAATGACTGTTACTATTGTTGAAATCAATGATTTTTTTATTACATAACTCATTAATAATTGTCGGTTCAGTGACTTTTCTATTGTGACCCAAACCTAATAATCCGGATTCATTATCACCCAAAACATAAACTGAATCATCTTTTGTTACAAATAATTTAATATATTTAAATAAATAAAAAACTGTTATATTTTTCACAAAATCTTTATTTAATTTTGAAAAACACTTGTTTTGCAAATTGTCAGACATTTTAAATAATAAATGTGTTGCTATGAAAAAAATCTTAAGATAATTTATTATATGAGATATAATTTTAATCAAATAAAGTTAAGATTACATTTATTTCATTCATTGAGTATTATATAAATGAATTTAATTAAATAAATATTTAGAAAAAGTAATGCTCAAAGAGACTGGTTTTGACCTTGAGCCAGAGAGGGTAGACTGATATAAGCAGCATATAATAAAATCAAACTAGTAATAAAATTGCTAAAGGCATATAAATTTATAATCAAAATAATAATTTCTCAATATTATTTATTTTTATTATTATTTTGTGATAAAAACATTCTATTGTTTAAACCTACATTTTATATATAGGAATACATTAAATGTGTCTAACACTTAAAATAATCTGAAACGGGAATTTGTTCATATTGTTATGAGGGAAAAATAGATAGGCCTAAAAGGCTTTAATGAAAATTAATGACTGAATAGCAAAAAAGAATAAAAATAATGGCTTAATAGCCTTACCTTTGGATGTTTGTAATGGCACAGAAAAAATATAATGAGTAGAATGAATGGAAATAAAACTGTTTTATGAAAATTAAACGACAAAAATTGTCGGTGACAAAAATAAGTATACACATTTTAAGAATGCATTTGTCTGTCAAAAAATAAGTAAACAAGACAAAGTATGATACATTTAAAGGATGTAAGGAATAGATGATGAATTCATTCTAAAATTAAGTACATAATTTAAGGATGTAAGGGAAAATACATGCATAAGCAGTGTAATTAAGGAATATGCTTTTGGTATATAAGCAGTAGTGTTCAGTCATAGTCACGGCTACAGAGAAGTCTCGAAAATTACAGAAAGAACGGAAGCAAAAACACGACTTAAAACACCCCAAGTCTTAATTCAATATCGGAGATAATGTCAAATATCGCGTACCATCAAACCATCCGTCGAGAAACAAGTTATCGCCCAATTTCTTAGCCCCGTGTGTTATCATCGAAATGTTAGATCAAGAAATCTATCGAATCAATCAGTTTAACAGAAAAGACGATTCGATTGTAAAGTCTATGATTTCGCACTATTCGCCACTTTTGCCTTACAATTTGCGATCGAGTTCTGGAACGCCTGACTAACGAAGTATCGCCATATTAGCGGCGGGGGAGTGAAGCCTAGCTCGCGCTCAACAAATTTATAAAAACACTTTTTAGACTATTCTTTGTTTAAATAAGATTCGATTTTCTAACGTTTTACTGATCAGTCGCAAGACTTATATATATTACGTTTTTCCGTATTTTTAATAAAACAAGGGGTTGTAGGTGTTTGCCATTGAACTAATGTTCAAAATGGCCTAAATTTTTATATGATTTTGAGTCATATCCATCGATAGCAATCAGTGAGGGACTCTTAAATTTGACTATAACGATATGACAGATTGACCAGTTTACGGGTCACGGGTCCCCAAAGTCAAAACACTCGCGATGACCTGGACCGAATTCAAGGGTGCCCACATAGTAGTGTGATATATCAATACAAAGGTCTTAAAAATTCGCGTTTAATGGTATGCCTATCAAATTTATCAGACATCAAGAAATAGCAGAAATACACAAAATTCAGTTTTATAAAAGTAGTTTTTGGTTGATTTAGGATCTTTTCCCTTTCTGCCCTTTGTAAAAGGAAAAATATTGTTTTGCAATGAATATAATTGTATCGGTTTTATGTTTTTTAACAATCCATTTAAATTGGATTTATAATGAATTTAGCTATATTTCAAACAGAGTCGGGTCCTGTTAGAGGTCTGACTGTAAACTTCAATGGTAATCAATTAAATAAAATTTTGGTATACTTTCAATTATGAACTTTCAGTACAAACATTAACCTGCATCTGAAGTCACAAGTAATGACATTTATCTTCATGAATTACTAATTCGAATCAGCGTAAAATATCGCACAAGTTTTCAATACAAGTCAAATATCTTCGCCCACAATTTTGACACCCTCAGCAAAATAGTTTATAAATTTTAAAAATAATTACCGAGATTGATTTTTTTCTAAGCCATTGATTAAGAATCTGTTTTTTAAATATTTTCTTTCTAATTTAAATAGTTGTTAAGATATAGTCTTTCAAATATATGTGTTAAATAGAATGTAAATGATAGCTTAGGATATGCTGGTTTTTAATATTAAACTAATTATTTTTAAAAATATTTTTTATTATTACAGTGAACTCTCTTTACAATGAAGTCAGATATAATGAATTTCTCGTTATAATGAATGAACTCTGAGTTCTGTAGTTTGGTTCACATAGGCCTTTGATATAGTATTCACTACATTGGATATGATGAATTTTGTTTATAATGAAAAATTTTGGTTGCGACAACTAATTAATTATATTGAGAGTCTACTGCACTATTATTCTTACTTTTAAATTATTCTTAAAACCCCATTTAGATATTTTAGAAAAATCTTAAATTTAGCTTAAGGTAGCATTAGGGTATGAACTTAATTTAGAAAATATTTTGATCACATTATCATACTCACTTAGACACCCCTCTAGCCCATCTCTGGTAATAATTAGTTCATTAGTTAGTAATCTTATTATATAAAAGAAAGAAATGGATGTCCGGATGTCTGTGAGAGACTTTCAAGAGTCGAAAACAAAATGAGATCTTGACCATAAGGTGAAGTATGGTCAGGAGGCGTGCAGAGTAGAAAACTCCCTTTCCGTGGACGTCTCCTAAGGGAAGGGTTGTTCTCTTAAAAAATTCAATATAATGCTAATCAATAGGAAATATTTTTTGCGATTAAATCAAAAATACCACTGTAACCAATAAAACCGCTGACAACAAAAGTTATATTTTTATTTATTTATAACATTAAAATTGCAAATATTTATTCAAAATTCTTACAAATTCCTTAGATTAAATATATATTTTCTAAGTTAGTTAATTAAAAATATTTGATACTTAAATATAACCGGGTTAATTAATACGAGCTTACTATTTTTAATCAAAACTTTAAATCAATTTAAACAAATAATATAAAAAACTAGAAAATTTCTTAATTATTCCACACTATAATCAAATGCAAAAAATTTTGGCAAAATTTATTTCCAAAATTTTGCAATACGCAAACAATTGTGTGCCAGCAAAAGAACACCGTATAAGCAATTAATTATACAAGTGGACACCCCTGACCCCTCAAGACAGTGGTCCGCAATATTTAGTTTATTTATTGATTCACTTATGAAACGTGGTATAGTTTTTAATTATTTCATATTTTTATTATTGTTCTTTAAAGGTATTTAGACTTTAAAATAAAATTAGATATTTAGTGAAACAATTTAGATCTTATTTAAATCAATTGTTAATTAACATGTTCGACCTGTTAAGCAGTAATCAATGAATTAGGTGAAATCCAGTTTTGTTATAACTCATTTAATTAAATAATTTTAATTAAATTTATATTTTAAACTTTATTTAACACTAAGGTTTAATTATGTTTTAAATTAAAACTTAAAACTTGTTAGTTATATAAAACTCATATACGCTCATAAAAAAATTTCGTCAAATATAAATTATAATTACAATTATAATTATTAGTCTTAAATTTTGTATTAGTGATTAATTAAACTATCATTTAGATAACAATTGATTTTTTAATTCTAAATAAATAATAAACTTTCATTATTTATTAATATTTCATTAGTTGTTTTTAGAATTATAAGATTGAAAATGTACACCCTCCACTCAAAATCTATACACCATTTGCTACTTCAAATCGAATAATTTATTGTTATTGAATTCTTGCCATCATATTTGTGTATGAGAGAAACAACGTAACCTTGATAACTTATGATTTATAGCACTTTGAATACAAATGTGTTTTTAATTTATATCTTCTGAACCAATTTTAATTAATCAAAAATTCTTTCAACATTATATTAGTGCTAAACATGATTTTTCAGTGTAGATTCAGAGTCATTC
>JAUJYR010000191.1:0-10192 GCA_033995805.1 Hermannia gibba
TGAGTTCAGAAAAGTACTCTGGACTTATTTCATTCAACTTTTTTCTGATTCGGACTTTCAAACTTTCGAGATTTTTAACCTTGTAATCATTTTCATAAACTTTAGACTTGAGGTGAGCCCAAAAAAGTTCGATAGTACGTAACTGTGGAACATTGGGTGGGTTTTCCTCACGAGGCAAATAACAAACATTTAATCGATTAAAGGTATCGATTGTTTTTCCCGCGTAATGAGCGGTCGCCCCGTCCGGCCTGAAGAGATAATAACTAATTGGATAATTAGCTTTCAAAAACGGAACAAGACTTTTCTCTACCCACTCTTTAGAATAGATTTCTGCATTAATAGCATTATTTCTTTTACGAAAATAAAGTTTACTCACTCTTTGAAGGCTAATAGTGGTGCATATAATAATAATAATCTTAAGACCACTTCCAACAGCTCTCTGTAGTCGTTTTGCATTATCTACTTTCTTAGGTACACCATATATTGACCGCAGAGGAATACCCGTCTTAAGGAAGTGGTCAACAGTAAAAATTTTGCCTTAATTATGCCTATAATTTAAGTTATTTTTATACAAAGTTCCAATAACTATTGTATTCATTTAACTGGTCCATATCTTAAGACTTAAAGATAATCTCTTGTTTTTTAATTTTTATTACCAGTTCAGAAATGCGACTATCAAATGAAATCATTATCATTGTTATAAGTGAGCTCGCTTGAATATTGTGTAATGTTCTATTTTGTGCCAATTTATAGTTGTTTTTGGTTATTTTTACTCTTACATGCATCTCGTATTCATAATCATATAGATTTAACAAAAGGTCAAAAGCCCGACATATCTTTACTATCAATTTTCATGTCTGCAAAATTTTCGGTAAGTGGTCGCAGGTTAAGGTCGAATAATAGATCATTTAACATAACTTAATAAGTCAAACAAAAATAGAAAAGAAACAATTACCCTAATAGTTTTGATATTCGACTTTTCCGAATTTTCAGCCATTTAGACAAAGCCGTTTTTACAAAATTTGACTAAAATCTTGGTTGGAACGGTCAAAACATGTCTGAGAATTGATAATTAAAAGATCTTAATGCATTAGATATTGCACTAAAATAGTGTTTAACTGATTTATATTCACTTGATTGTGTCCTGTTTTTAAGAACAACATTATTTGTTGCCTGGGTAAAATTTCTATCAATTCTTGTTCTATCAAAATTTGACTTCACACCGATATAAACAAATATTTGACAACAGTTGAGAACCGATTTAATTTTACTTGTTCTCACTATTTTTATTACCGTTGCAATAAAATCTTTAAGCTAGTTGAATTGAAAATTGAATAAAAATTCAAATAAAATATTCCGATTTCAATATTTTTCAGTATTACGCTAATTTTATAATGTTGTAATATGTAATATTACACATTTAAACCTAATTATAATTCATGTTATATTTATTAAATAGTAAATGTTTTTAAATGTCTAATATAGGCAAACAGATAAGTAAACAAGTAAAGCTGTTCTCAATTTTAATTATTCAATCAAATAAAAAATCAGAATTTGTCAAATATCCAAAATTTAAATACATTTAAGTGCCAATCCTATGAATAGATTGGGCCTTGACCATATAGTCGAATAATCTAAAAACACATAATTCCAATAAAACCGTATTAAGAACTGTTTTGGAAAAATATAATCTTACATAATATACATCATATTAGCTTAGGTTTATACTTTGGTTAAGTCTAATACCCTGTCTGCACTTGCAACTTAAAGTAACTAACTTAACTATTCATTTAGATTTTTCGTTTACATACAAGTACAGGGTAGGGTTCCGGATTTTATATAAAGATATTATTTCGAGAAATATTTCTAGAAAGTTTCAAGAAATTTTAAATTTTCTTGAAACTTAAAGGGGTAAATTTCCAGTCTGCGTGGCAAACACTGGTTTAATTTATACTTTACTACTTTATAACTTGTTAAAAAAAGTTTTGTCTTTAAACAAGTTTAGTAAAGTTGTTGGCCATCAACGGGGAGCGGAAAAAAATGAAAATAAACTTTTAATTGTTGCACTCTCTTATAGAGGATAATAAAATATATAACGAGAGTGTGATTTAATAATTCCGGTTTGTTTTGCAGTTAACTGATTATTGTAGTATTGAGCTGTTGATTAAATTAAACCTAAAAATTTTGATTACAAAAAAGATTGTTTTTTAAATCCAACTATTGTTTTGTTATGTTGAGATATATAAGTCCTGAAGGCCTAAATATTGACCGAAAAGCTTCTGCTAAGAATTATTTATTTTTAATAAAATCTATTTTCACTTTTCTAAGAGTTGAACTTTATTCCCAATTAACTAAAACTTTTGACTTAATTATTTTCATAATAATATTTTATTATTGTGTTAAGTGCAAACTTAATCAGAACTCTTTAATTTTAATCACGCGCTGGTGTTAATTATTACAAGATAGAGCGTGCAAAATAATTAAACGTTTATTTTGATTTTTATTCCGCTCTCTAGTCATCAATTAATGTGATAAGTTTATTTAAAAGTTATTTCAAAAAAATTATTTCTGAAAATGAGAAACGATTGTAATTGAATTAGTGTTTACAAAATTAGTGCAAATAATTAAAAAATTTGAGCCTAAACAAGTTTTTCTAAAAAAGACTTCTATTTTAGATTATTTCATTAAAATGTAATTATTTTACTCAGAAATAAATCTTATTTCATATTTAAAAAATCTCTCTAATTTCACTTGATTCAAATCTCTGTGCCAACAGTGTGAAATTAAAGAGATGTAACTGTAAACGTTTTATTTATAATTATAGCAAAATATTAAACTCCTTTTTCAAAATAGATTAACGTTTATAAATTGTAAATTACAGCAAACAATTTATTATATTGAACACAAAGTTTTTTAGCTTGTATTGTCATTTTTTGTTGTCTATCTAATTCACTTTGAAAGCTTCTCGATATTGTTATTAAATAAGCCAAAAATAAAAAACAAATTAAAAATAGTTGATAGTAAACCTGAAATCATCTTTAAAAACAACAATGAAATTGATTTACTTTTCTAAAAATATTGCTTTTAAGCGCTATGAGTTTTGATCGAATTTTCTCGAGAATTATTATTAACATAAAAAATACACTTAATTTTATATTAGATTTCTATTTATAAATTGATAGATTAAGCATCTTATTTTATTATTATAATATTCGTACTCAAATGTTATATTACATTTAAAGAGAGAGCCCCAAGTTCAAAACTTTGGGAAGGTTGCATACTAGATATATACAATGTCCTCATTTTAAAAGTGTACTCTAACCGAACCCAAAACCATACTCTTAAGCTTAAATAATAGAAAGACATTATTTGATAGGGATTATTTTGTTTTGAATTAGTGTTAATGTGAGTATTTTATATTATTAATCTCGTTTAAGAATTAAGTTCTCTTATTTACCTCGGAAATTTTTTTATTTTGATTTAAACCCTATTTAATCACTAGTATAAAGTTTTATTAGTTGTGTATTAAGAGAAGCGTATTCGCTGGTCAGCAAAATACGGAAATACATTTATTATCATAAAAAAAGTAATATTATAGATACAATTATCAAGATTTTATTAATTTTAAATTGAATTTCAAGCTATAAGTTAATATTATTTAACTGAGAGTAGCCCAGAATCTGATAGTTAACTTTCTATTCAATTTACACACCTAAAATGTATCGCTTTTTGCATAGACAATAATCAACTGTGTAAACCAATTTTACTCCAGTGTGCTTTTAACTGACGGCCCTGTATATATAAGAGGCTTATTTTTTTGTTTTAGACATTTTTATAGTAAAGGTAAAAAAATAATACTTTTTACTGAATAGATCACATATGAATACATTAGAATTTAATAGATCTTTTCTACTTGCTCGAAATAGTACTCTGAAATGTGTCCCCTGCATACAAATCGAGTTAATATAATAGTATTTCTTTTGACATTTCTCCGTTTGATTTAAGGCTTCTCTATTAGTATAGCAAACGTAAATCTGAGCAAAATTCCCAAAAATAGCACAATAAAAGAATAATCAGATAGTTTTCAAATGAGCGCTGTATGACATAAAATTTTTGAAAATATATCGATTCTTAAGTTTAATATGAAATTATTCTCATCAATACAATTGCTTTATCGAAAAAGCCATTTCAACCGCTCTCGAAAGTTGTTGTAAACTTAGTTAATAGTATTTTTCGTTCACCAAAATACTTGTTAAATTATATATTTCCCTGAATTCAATGTGATTTGCGCTCATTAAACTTTGATCTATATATATATAATGTTGCATTGAATGTGTGCATTCAATCAATATCAAAAATAACCAATGATTAGCTACTTAGGGTGAAGTCAAAATACGGCTATTTTATATAATGAACTTTTCAAGTAAACATTTTTACGGAAGTAACAAAAACTATTACTACATTTTCTATCCAAACACATTTTCTTGTCCATACCTGTCTTTAGAGATGAAATTCCACATTCACAATAAAAGGTAAGAGTTTTAAGCAGAGTAAACTCAAAACTACATATACTAACAATATACTAATTTATTGTAAGTAGAATGGAACCAAGGTTTAACAAGAAAAACCGAAGCACATTTGTAAATTAATCAAAATCTTTTCAATTTGTTGTAATTTTCATTTGATTGAAATTGGTAAAATTATGAAATATTACGTAATATTTATAATAAGTATACGACTAGTTAAAGTTAAAAGTATTCCATATGATTAATTTAGACATATCAATAGATTTGAATGACAATCATTTTCTCGATTTTCATCATTAAACTATATAAACTTCGGCTCGAACTCTGGTTTAAGTATTAAGACTAATATGTTTTCAATGTTATTGATTATTTCATTGTTATAGATAAATATTTAAATACCAAGCCAATGGAATGATGACATTTTATAATAGTTTTTCAAAAAAAAAGGAAAATGATGGCAAACAAATATCATAAACATATAAATAAAAACCTTGTAACTAACCTGAACATTATTAAATTTTATACATTAATTTCCCAAATGAGACATTAGCCTCAAACAACTATAGTTTTATTTATATAGATTTGAGTGCTAATTGTGCACTATCCATATCAAATGACAACAATGCAATTGATCTATTACTAGTATTCATTAATTTTTAACCTATACTTTTATATTTATACTCAATTCTATACTTTTTATCAAATGAAACACTCAAAACACAATATTAATTATTCAAAAGTTAGCATTAAAAAAAATATTTAATGACAACATTTTGAATTTATGACTCAATTGAAATTATTAAAATGCAGTAATTCAGATAGAAAAAATAATAATTTATAATGCATGAAATATATTAGCTTAATTTATATCATGGATAAAAGACCGTTAATGTCTATAAAATGTATGTTAATATGAATCAGATTTCCAACTAAGCCCATATTTTATTTATTAAAACTTCTTGATTTATATTTATCAATGATTTAGCGTTTGACTGAACTTTTAAATGAAAAGCACTTTCATTAAAACATTGGAATAAAGAGCCACTGCTGTAAAGACACTTTCCTGCATGAATTCTCAATATATTTTGCTTTAGACATTGCAAATCAGATAAACAACTATTGAAGAAGTATATACTGTATAATTTAGATGAACTCCCAAATTGAATAATGTTTTGTTAGTTGTATTAACAATAGTAGGATAACAATGAAAAAATCCATTTGTCTGATTCATATCCTAATATGTTAGGTTTATATCTGGATAGAATATAAAACAGGGAATAATGACAGTCATTCAGGAATAATAACATTGTGTTCGAACAGGTAATACAAATCGTGAATTTAATGAGTAAACAACCAATTCTAGTATATCAGTGATGGTATATAATACCATTCAGATAACTTAGGGTTTTTGCTCTTCCCTGAATATCATCTTAAGGTTAATTTAAGGGGTAATGAAATCAAATACCAAGAAATAACTGAAGGTAAAGTATAATTTATTCTAGAATATGATGCCAATAACAACTTATCAAATAATTGACTGGTCAAATTTGGATACTCTATCATTTCAATGCAACTGTTTTGTCTTGTCTTAATTTTCTTAAGATCGAAATGTATACTAAAATAGAGTGTGGCCTCAAATAATTTTACTTTTATCAAAATGACTATGTGATATCAAGAATGAGATACAATCTAAATGTGTCATATAGATTGGCAATATATACGTATATATAATTGTATGATATGTAAACGAAAAAATATTGGTGATAAAAAATTAATAACTGATCAATATTTTCTTGATTATTGATGAGTTACTAAAATAAGCAAATAAAATATAATTTATCGGTGATGTAGGCTTAATTCATTGAAGGCAATTAACCATATAATTTTACAATAATATTATATCTATGCTCTACTAATCATTGCTTGATTGAGAGCACGTATAAAAGCAATCTTCATAGCTTGAATTTTTTGTCCGAACATAATTACTGACCATTTATAATGCATGACATAATATCTAAACGAACATAACTTTTATTATGTGTATTTATAGAGATATCTATTTTTGTTTAACAACTATTCTCCTCGATATTTGAATAAAATATGATCCATTTCTGTACAATATTGTTAGTGTTTTCAATATTCGGCTTACGCTGAAATTCGATTTCTGTGGCAATACTTTGTGCAATCAATAAATCGCATGATTTTTTATCAAATTATGTGTTAAAATTGGGTTTTTACTGGAATGTTTCAAATGTTAAAGAAATGCTTTATTCTTGAATACAAGGCAAATAATAACTAAAGAGCCCTTTTCCGAAATCCTAATTAAAGAATATTATCATTTGAAAGATTTTAAAAGTTAATATACTAATACAGCTCTAATAAGTCTTTCAATTCTCTTAATTTACTGAAAGTGGTTCTGCTTTACAACTGGCGCATGAAATATAATGATTAGTATAGATGTGAATTCCTCGGACAAACTTGGATTCTCTAGTAGTCTAAAAAATAAGTTTATATATTACGTTAGAAATAAAAATATAGTGAAATAATATTTAATAAATTAAATTTTAATAAATTGACACATTAGATACATTTCGATATGTTCTTCTGTTAATCTAATTCTTTTATCAGTTAGTAAGTTTTTAAACAATGAAAATGATCTTTCAACATCAACACTGACTAAAGGAGAATATACAATGTAATTTATGGACTTATTATTAGAGATGTTCACATGACATGCTTTTATATACTACTATCATTTATCCGAGTAATGCACATCTATAATGATTAGAGATCGGAGGTATCCGGCCAAATCTGAATACGAGCCCAGTAGTATGACAAGTTTGGTCCAGTAGACTTTTTCTCATATTAATCAATTTTATATTAGAAATAGAAACATGCAGTGAAATTAATTGAATTTTTTTTTATTAAAATGAAAATATTTTTTTACATTCAATAATAATATTAATTGTTAATTAACAAATATATTATGGTTGTCACATTTGAAAATATAAATATTAGAGCTGATCACCTGACCGAACTTTTCATACTACTCAGCTATTGGTCGGGTACCTCCGATCTCTAATAATGACATAAAGATAATATAATTCATCTGACATTCCTCCAAAATTTGATAATTTCAATGATAATTTACTGAAAATTGTGTTTATTTAGCTAATTTATTGCTAGTTATTTTATAATTCGACGTCATTATTCTGGATTTTTGGTCATAAACCGAATATTGTATACACTAACTATTGTTAAACTATCACTTTGAATATTCCTTTATAAGTCATTAACAAACTATTCTTTTGAATTATGATGAAAACTATTATTTTAAGTATATTTGAAGAGATCCGGTATTTAATATTTGTAATTCATGATTCATTAATAAAACTACATTAGTCAATTTCTTTTTATTTTTCAACTAAGCCAAATGAAATAATTTCCTAATTCACATTAGTAGTATTTGATTTTATAATATAGCTAATTAGCTGATGTGCTAATCGATAAAGTCTGCTTTCTAATGATTAACAACTTGATTGTTATCACGTTTTGATTCAATCATTTTGTTTTTATGTTTTATTTCTAAAATTATACCATAAATGTCATACGACTTCTATATAAAAAGTCAATATAGATTTGAATTATACCGAACGTAATGATGAGTGAAATAACATATTTTGAAATAAAAGAAAAACTAGCATTAAAATTGAGTTTTTGCCTCATTATAGATAATGTACTGGTATGAAATATTCATAAGACAGAAGTCAATCGTTATATTTAATTCCGTGCATTCAATTTGAATAAATGAGTTGATCGAGTTATTTTACTTGACTAACAATGTAAACAATTGTTTCCAATAAAGTATTCTTCAGGCGAAAAGTACTCAAAAAAATTCACTACAATATAATTTGATGTAATTATGGTGAAAAAACTTGAACTTTTTATTATATCATAATAAATCATGCACTTTCAATATAATCTAAATTTTAGATTGTTTACTTTGTTAGTCATAAATAGTATATTAATGTATTAATCGGTTAATTTATTATTCAGTTATTAAATTATTATTAAATCTTGCGTTTAACCCCATGTAAATAATAATATTGCTCAGGAACTAAATTTATTGTGATGAATTAAATTGCATCCTTTACCTGAGTAAATATAATAAGCAAGTTAAATAAAATTATTCGTCTAAATAATTTGTCTTTAGAGAAAACAGCTCAATAAAGTGAATGGAAATTTAGAAAATATATTTAGCTATAGCTGTGACAACTACTTTCGATAAGAATAAATACATGTAGATTAGTTAAAATTAATTTGAAATTTAATTAAATATTTTATCTTCATTTCTCATGATCTACTTTTTATTACATAATATGATTTATAAAAAAGTTTACACGACCCTAATTTAATATAACGAAGTTATCTAACTTATCTATTTTAGGCATTCAGTCTAAATTAGGATTGATTTGGAAATATGATTAAACATTAATTGATGAAATAATAAATGAATTTGATTCTTCATAATGAGAAACAGTTGTTCATTAATAACTTATTCTTCTTCTTTTAAGAACTTAGGATCGTTCTGACAAAAAAAATTTGCAAATTCATTAAGAGTAGGATGAAATGGTACCATACCCTATAGAGTTATCAGAAAATTATCATTTCTTTATTACTTAAATTATCAAATATGCCTTAATTTCGATATTACTATATTATTTCAATAATCCTCGTTACTATAGAGCTCAACTTCACGATCATTTACTTCCAATTATTACCTGTCCACAAATAATTGAAAGAAGTGAAAATTCAAATATATTTGATTTATTGTATTGTATTAAAACTCATAACACAGTTAAACGATTATATAAGGGGTTATTTTTTATCTTTAAATCGAACATAAACTCCTTTGTCTCCAATCAACTTAAGATTTTTGCGGACATTAACCATCAAAGCTTGTGCACTATATTATTTGCGACTCTGGTACGATTTCGATTGATTATTTCAAACTTTTTTGAAACCAATTATGTTTTGGGGTGGTTTATGCCTAAAATTGTTTCCCGTTTGCAAAGAGCCCAAAACCTTTCTTAAGTTCTCGCGTGTGACATTCGGCGGATTTGTTAGTTTGGAGACAATTGAATCTTTCTTTGTTTGAGCCATTCTTTGACATACTTTTCATTATGAATAGATGCCAAATTGGGCTTAAATAACATATTTATAAAAATAAGATATGTTTTGAATCAATGGCAATAATTGCATTTGCAGACATTCGATTTTATATTCCTCCGCAATCATTGACTTTAACTTTATGAATGTCTTTAAGACTTTTCTACTCTCATCGATCGCTTGCGATAGATATTTCGCTTCAGATATTTTTACGGAAACTCCACAGGATTTAAAAATAACCTTTTCGGCAAAATTTTGACCTATCAGTGAGTTTATAAAACTTCTGGAAGCGCTACTGGAAGACTTCTACGAAAAGTTTTACTGTTTTGCATTTGTCAAAATTTATTATATGAGTGTAAAAATGCAAAACTCTGTCTGCTATTACGTGTCTTTGAATCCGTTTCATTGTCTTAAGAAATTATACATGTTTTGGATCAGATATACTAACAGAGAAATGTTTGTTCTATAAATCCAACGTATAATCAACTTCGACAAGT
>JAUJYR010000192.1:0-10191 GCA_033995805.1 Hermannia gibba
TGGCGCGAAAACCTCGAATCGATTTAGAGAACCACCGATTGAGTAGTCTTCGGCACAAACTGTTACTGAAGCGACGATAGCTTTGACTATTGGCTGCTGTTGTGCACAAGTAAGGAGTTTGAAAACACGTGTGACTTCGACTCCCAATAGCATCTCGAAAGCGTTTCCTTCAGTTACTTGAAAGTCCGTAATCTTTGTCAAACTTCCGATCTGTAGTTTTACTGTTACTCGTCCGCAAGTTGTTGCTGTTCCGGTCATCGTTCGAATAGTAGCAGCGTGTCTCGGGTCGGGTTTCGGGCTTTGCTGCGTTCGCTGAAATAATATTTAGTGTAGAACCGGTGTGGAGGAAAGGGCGAAACTCGTGTCCGTTCACCAGAACATCCATGTAAAAGAAGTCACCGACAGAAACTGTTTGAACCTCTTTAGGAACTGGAACTACAGTCTTGTCTGTGCTCTCTTGGCTTTTAGGTGTTCTCTTGATGTCGGGTCTCTTGCAATCCCGCTTCCAATGCATTTCTTTTATTCCATAATCGTATAGACATCGCGGGCACCGAGATCGCGGCGGCCATTGATGATCAAAATATGGTCTTCCTTTCGGGTTAGGCTTTCGCTTCGGTTCGAATGTGTTTTCACTGGATTCCTGTTCGTCTCCATGAAGCGTTTCGTTTTGTCAATAAGTCTTAGCCTTTGCCTGTTTGGCTTCTTCGAGATCTAAAGCTATGGCCAACCAGTCTTCACACGTTTTGGGTCTAAGACTGAAAATGTGTAGACGGTAGGCCTCGGGCATACCTCTCGTTAGAAACGATATCTGTGTTTTCTCCGCTGCTCCGGAGAGTCATCATTCTTCTCATTTCGTTGTAATACGAATTCACAGTTTCATTTCTCTGTAACGAACGAGTCGCGGCTTCTGCTAAACGATCAGTTACTTCTCGTCCGAATCTTTTAATCATTTTGTTTCGACATTCAGTCCACGTAATGGTTGGCATAAGCGGCACAATCTCGATAACAAACCATTCGATTGCATCGTCTGATAAATGTAATGGTAATGCTTCGAGTCGTTCCTCATCCGTATAGCGAAGGGTGAGTGCCTGATAGAGGTCTAACCATTCGTTAACTTTCAATGTTGATGACGAACCCGTGAATCGGTCACACTTGACTCTATCTATTCCTCGTGAATGTTGTACTGACACCTGAGGCGGGGGCCCTTGAGTCGGAGGCAGAGATGTGATAACAGGAACTGTTTGAGTACTGCTAACCATCGGCCCTGACGTCGTTGTGTCTGTTACTGGCGTTGTTTCGT
Organism: Hermannia gibba; assembly: GCA_033995805.1. Classification (NCBI taxonomy): domain Eukaryota; kingdom Metazoa; phylum Arthropoda; class Arachnida; order Sarcoptiformes; family Hermanniidae; genus Hermannia; species Hermannia gibba. Next base: position 1,301 of record JAUJYR010000192.1, read on the forward strand.
TCGTAGTGTTGAAATCGTATCTCTGCATCGGCTGACGTTCTTCAGACACTCGTTGCGGTATTTGTGCGGCCATTCGAGACACTTCTAATCGAGCCAAACGTTCGGTCACAGTCTGCATCAGTTCGCGTTGTTTTATAAAGAATTGCATCATTTGTGACTCTTGTGTCGACTCCTGAGGTCGTTCTTGTCGTTGTGTGTGTTGAGGTCTTCGACTGCGTGCTGATCGCAGAACAGGTCGTCCGAATCCTCGTCCACTCCGTAATGAAGGCATTGTTGTGTTAATAATCGACGTTTTGTTGACCACAGTTGTGATAACTAACGGTTTTGTAATTAACAATTTGTTGATATTTTTGTAGAGTTTTCGCGTAGATTTGTATCCGATATCGACTGCGCCAATTTGAGACCAAGGATGGACTCAAAAACAGATAATAAACGATTAAACGTTAATAAAATAAATTTAATGTTTATTATAAATGAAAAACGGTTTTGAAATTATATACAAGTCGAGCGACTGATCAGTAAAAGCGTTACGAATCGAATCGTATGAAAAACAGAGAATAGTCTAAAATATGTTTTGAAATGTGTTGAGCGCGAGCTGTGCTTCAAAACCCATTTAGACTTATCAGAAAACTCTGAAATTTGGCTCAGAGTAGCATTAGGATCTAAACTTAATCTAGAAAACATTTTTATCCCATTATCATAATCCCTTCGACTACTTTTGGGGGGGGTCCCCCCCGATAATATGGTGAACATCTCTAGACGCCCATGTCTGCATATAACATTACCATTATGAATTAAAATGCAAATCTATCATGTGCGGAATAAAATTTACAAAAATAGAAAATCGAATTATAAAATAGAATTCGAATATTGTTTTAGACTTATTGTATAGCATTCGAACCCCCATTTATTCTGTGTTTCAATGAATTAATTCAAAATCTTATTAATAAATTGGTATTTCAAATGTCTTCGAGTAAAGAGCTTGATATCCGTTTACGTATTGGCAGATTTTATAAAGAAAATAAACATTTGGGTAAAGCGTTCACTGTTCGTCATTTCGTACTCGAGAAAGTTAGTCAGAAGACTGTTTATAATGTAATACAAAAGACTGAGAAAGGGATAAGTCTTGAAAGAAAGGTTGGATCAGGTCTTTATCACGCAATACCACAGAAAACAAAGAATAGAATTATAGAACAAAATGTCTCAGAAATAGCGCATTCTTATAGATCTATTGGGAGAAAATTCAATGTGAATGACAAAACAGTTAAAGTGATTCTTAAGAATGCAAATGTTGTCAAAAAATCGAGAATTAAAGCCCCAAAATGTGTGAAAAACCAACCTCAGAGACAGAAACAATGCTGTGGAAGTTTACGAAGAGGTGTAATGAAGCCTTCATTGGGCACATCTATTGTAATGGATGATGAATCCTATTTTACATTAGATTGATCTGATTTCAAAGGGAATAACTATTACTTTTCTCACCCCAGTCTTGAAGTTCCCGATAAAGTAAAATACAGATTCAAAGGAAAGTTCCCAAAAAAGGTTATGGTATGGGTCGCTATGAGTGAAAAAGGTTTTTCAGAGCCATTGATTATTACTTCTGGTAATGCAGTCACCGCTGATTTGTACATTAATGAGTGCGTGAATAAAAGGTTGAAAGTTTTTATTGATAATTACCACTCAGACGGAAATTTCATATTCTGGCCGGACTTGGCATCGAGTCATTATGCACACAAAACCACAGACCGACTCAAACAGCTTAACATTCCTTATGTTAATAAAGAGATTAATCCACCGAATTGTCACCAATTGCGTCCGATTAAAGATTTTTGGGGCATTCTTAGGAATAGAGTATATTCTGGTGGCTTTGAAGCAAAATCTGAGAAGGAATTAATTCGAAGAATCAAGTTTGCAATCAAAAACATCGATCCAGTGATGTGCCAGAACCTTATGAGTAGTGTGAAGACTAAAATTCGTAAAGCAGCTGACTTCGGACCTCTTTCACTCTTAGATAGATCTTAATCTGTTCTCAGATATCTCTTTTTTATTAAAATCAATACTGATTTGTTACCTTTTTTCATTCAAATTAAATGAATAAAAATATAATTTTGTAAATTTTATTCCGCACACGATATCGTTTGAATCAATGGATTTGTAAAATGTTATTTTACCTGTATTTTAAAGATTTTTTGATCAATAAAACCACTGTAAGAATAGTGAGGCCAGGGTTTGGTCTCAAAATCGGTAAATGAATGAAAAAACTATTGAAAACGAATGTTTTTTATTTATTTAATAAAAAATGGAAAAACGGTTAAAAGTATTTAACGTCTGTTTCGAATGAATGCTAAAAACAGAGTCAGAGAGAGAGAGAGAGAATCAGAAGATCGCTGTTTATTATTAAATTAAGTGAAAGCTCGTGAAGGGCTTCAACTCCCCGCCTTTAGTTAACCGGTTGTTTCGTGAGCCTGACGATCGGTCGCCATTTGTACTTTGTTAACTGCGCCGATATCTTTCACTTTTCGAAATCTCGCGGACGTCTTATGAGAGCGAACAGCCGGTGGCTTCGGATTTCGATGGCCATGAGTTGTAGATCCGTCGCTTGGATCTGTCGCTTCTCCGATCCCAACGAAATGTAATTTCTTTATTTAAGTGATGTAAAAGTCTTCGCCAATACACTAAAGTTTGACACAAAACTTCGATAGAAGTTCGCCAAACCGACGAATTCCATTACTTGCTTTGCGTTTTGAGGTATTGGGAAACCAGTGACTGCTTTCACTTTTGAGAGCGACGGCTGTACCTTTCCTTCAAATACTACGTGTCAAATGTATTTTTCATTTGTCGCGAAAACTTCGTATCAATTTAGAGAACCATTGATTGAGTAGTCTTCGGAACAAACTGTTACTGAAGCTACGAACACTTTGACTATTGGCTGCTGTTGTGCACAAGTAATCAGTTTGAAAACACTTGCAATCGCGCTTCCAATGCATTTCTTTATTCTGTTGTCACGGTGATCGCGGCTGCCATTAATGATCAAAATCTGATCTTCCTTTCGGGTTAGGCCTTATCTTCGGTTCGAATGTGTTTCCACTCGATTCCTGTTCGTCTCCATGAAAAAGCTTTTCTTTTTGTCGGTAATGCTTGTTTCTCAACTGCTTTGACTCTTCGATTTTCAGAGCTATTACAAAACAACTCTTGCATGTCTTTGGTTCCAGTGACACTTGAGGTAGGGGACCTTGAGGCGGAGACACAGATGTGATAACAGGAACTGTTCGAGTACTGCTAAGCATCGGCTCTGACCTCGTATTGTCTGTCACTTGAGTTGTTTCGGTCGCGATGTTGAAGTCGTACCTCTGCTTTGGTGAATGCTCTTCAGACAATCGTTACGGTATTTTTGCGGCTATTTATTGACACTTCTATTTGAGCCAAACGTTCAATAATACTCTGCATCTGTTCGCGTTGTTCTACCATAATTTGCTGTATTTCTGATTCTTCTGTCCACCTCTGAGGACGTTCTTGTCGGTGTGGTATCTGTTGAGGTCTTCGACTGCTTACTTATCGTAGAACAGGTCTACCGAATCCTCGTCCATTCCGAAGTGAAGGCATTGTTTCGTTAATAATCGGCGATTCGTTGATAACAATAGTGATAAATCAACGGTTTTGTTAGTAACGGTTTTTTGATAATTGATTCGTTAATTGCGAAGATTTCCGTATCTGTTATCGAATGTGACACTTGAGGCCAGAGTTTGGTCTCAAAATCATTCAATAAATAAAAAAAGCATTGAAAACGAATGTTATTTTTTTATTTAATAAAAATTTGAAAAAACGGTTAAAAGTATTAATACATCTGTTTCGAATGAATGCTAAAAACAGAGTCAGAGAGAGAGAATCAGACGATCGCTATTATTATTTATTTAAGTGAAAGATCGTGAAGGGCTTCAATAGATTGTTCTTTTTAAAACAAGTTTAATTGTTATCATTGTAATATTATTGCCATAATTACTAAATGAATTTAAATGTTGAGCTATATAAGGACATTTCACGGGAGTTGTGACTGTATCATTTCTATTCATGTTCTCAAAAGTAGAGAAATTAACTCTTGTCATATAATATTCAAATTTTTCACGATTTTGATAAATAATTAAAGTTGCTAATAATTTGATTGTATCAGAAAATTGTTCTGAATCAAACAGAACAAGAGAGATTGCATGGTATTATTCATAAACATAGTTACATATATTTCGGGGTAGTTTTCAGTCTTGAAAAAAAGTTTAAAATTTTTTCCACTGTAAAAAAATTTCAATTTTTCGGAATTTTCAAAGTCGAATATCTCGGGCCCAGGAAAACCAGGAGAGGTGGGACAACATGTGTGGTGCACTTGAGACTCCCATCTATCGATTCCCAATAGTGAAAATTCCCCCCCGTTTGCTTTACCTTAACCCAAAATCTGTGTGTAAATTATACAGAATTATGAATAAAATTCAATGTGTGAATGATCTGAATTAAGAAAGCTTGAAAGGAGAAAAAATTAATTCCAGTTCATTCTGAGTGCAATAATCAGTTAGAATAGGATCCAGAGCTGCACCAATTTCAATGATTATCTTAATTGATTTGATAGCATTTTCTCCCTTACAACTAATTTGTTAGTAAATAAAAAGTTGCTTCTGTTGAATAAAAGTACTTTTGTATATACACCGCTGTTTCTATTGTGTAATAGTATGTGTGCATAACAAGCAAATATAGCCATACAGTAGGATATAGTGCTCATTATTGCTGATTCAATCAATCGACTGCTGCTATTATATGCTATTTTGCTTACAATTAATTCCTTGCAATTGTGATCCAATTTATTACTGCTAAAGATGAAGAAGATCTCAGAACAAAGGCATTAAATTGATTGCATTCTTTAGTATTGTCTTAATTGATAACTTAATTCCTATTTATTAATGACCAATAATTTTTTATATTTATTGTCACATTAAAAATATTTCATTATTTTTGCATTTATTGCTATTGCGAACGATTTGAAACGAGACTAACATTATATAAAGTTAATGCATAACCAAATTGATATTTACTGTTAATCAATAATATTTAATGTTTAGCTTCCCATATATGACAATCGCTGACCCAACCTGTCTGATAGGTTGATGAGATACTGTACTGAAAGCCTAATACCAGAGAGTTATTACTCTTTCCACGTATACATACAATATATACATAATTGATAGTCTTATAGATGCAGTGATGCTAAAGCAAACTTCAAGTTGAATAACCTATGCTTTTGTCCCCATTATTTTGCCCACCTTTAGGTTGTAATCAATCATTAAATGAAATGATGGTTTATCTAAATGAGGAATGAAGTTTCCAGAGTACGTGCGATAAGACATTCAGGTTTGCTTCCAATCAAACTCAAACTTTTTCATCAAATTCATCTCAACTAATGATCCATAAGATCTCAATGTGTTTATCACTTTCTAAAGTTTAATATTTTATTAGAGAATATAATTCAAAAAAGGTTTACTCTAAAATTACTGTAAGCTCTTCTATTTATTTCAAAATGAAAAAATTTGGATCAATCACAATTATGATTAATTTAGAATTTGTAAAAAATTAGTCAATCAAAACTTAAACATAAAAACAAACTAATTATTTGATCATCTAACTATATCATAATACTCAATTCAAATATTGAATAAAAGTAATTTTTTCATATTAACTACTCATAAGAAAATATATTTGGTATGTTGAAAATTTAATCATAGAAATATTTATCATCAAATAGATTGAGATTATGCTTAAAAGAATTTATTCTTTATCAACATATTCTAACCTAAAACACACCTCAAAAGCCTATTCAATGATACTGACAATGAAATGAGGTTCAGTTTATTTGATTCAGAGAGTTAGAAATGTTTATTACAATTTGTACTCAATTCAGACTCTGAAGTGGAAATTGAATAAAATTTGTCACATTTTACAAAAATCTATTCATTTGACTGATTATTTACTTTACTGATAATTTCCGGCGCATAATAAGAAGGAGTTCCACAATAGGTATCACTTTTTTTCCACTGTCCTGTTCTGGGATCGATTGGAACAAATTTACTGAAACCAAAGTCTGTTAGTTTAGGATTGAAATGCGCGTCGAGTAGAATGTTATCTAATTTAATGTCTCTGTGAGTGATCTGTTTGTTGTGTAAAAACATGACAGTTCTCGCGATTGGACAAAACCAGTTCTTTGCCTTCCATTCACAGAGCGGTCCTGTTTTGCGAACTTGAGAACCTATCGTTCCCTATAATGGAATCAATTTATCATTCAATACATTGAGTATATTCTCAAGAATTGCAAACATTTGGCATCAAATCCATTATGATATAAATTTTGTTTCTGGTTCTGAACAGGTCTTTCACTTCTATACAATTCGGATGCTTTAGATTTTTTATGATCGTTATTTCCCTCCAGAGATCGACATCACAACTGTCAGGTCCGGTATTTTTAGGATCTTCGACGTGAACTACTTTACACGCGTATGTCATATCATTTTTATCTGTTTTGTAAACATTTCCCTGACCTCCAGAATCTAATTTACTGAACCCATTATACCCTCTGTTCTTCAGAATATCCGTTCCTTTTTTCTCAATCGATTCCTTATCAGTCATCAAGATATTCGAGTATTCTTGAGATAAAACAAATAATGATCAAAATATATAACAATGAATTCAACAATAAACTAATACAAGGTTTGATTTCAAATATTAGCTAAACCTGAGTTCAAATCAACACATTTTGATTGTTTCAGCAAAATATTGTTAAATCAATGCAATCATAATTTTGAATCTAACAATACTTAACAATCACTCTAACAATTTCAATCCCCAATTAGAATTAGGGATTGACAATAACAAGTCAATCTCATTAATGATTATCATTTAGACTATGGTTATATTCAAGAGCTTTTTCATTGCAATCAAAAAGAGATTTTCAAGAAATAAAAGGCATCGAACAGTTCCAGCACAAGTGGTTTTGACAAATTCGAGGAATGATGTGTCCAATGCTAATCACAATCGAACCAAGGTTTCAAACAACGGACACAATCGAAAAGTCATTTATAGATACAATTTTGCAAAATCACCGAATCTTTATTCAGAAGTGAATGAACAAAAAATTAATGAAAAAAGAAATATTTCAAAGAATAGAAAGCAGGAAAAGAAAACACAATCAGCGAAAAAGGACATAAAGAATGCAATGAATAAAAGGCATGGAAATGAACTGAATATTAGCTCAAAAAATGTTAAGAAAACTAAACAGAAACAATTCTCAGATGAAATGATTTGTAAATTGAATTTCAATAATAAACAGGAAGACGAATGTGAAGAGAAAAGACATTCATCTAAAAGAATTCGAAGCATTTCTAAAAATGGACCAAAAATTGATTCAAATTCATCAAAAGATCTGATTTATAGACATAAAAACTCGTTGAATAAAGTATTGAACAATAAATCGAAAAGACATGCGAAAGAAAATTGCTTTGAAATGAAAAATTCAGAAACAATGGAAAAGAAATCAAACACTAATAAAAGTCAAAATAGAGGAAAACAATCAAAGAGTAAAAACTATGTCAAAGAATTCGATATGATTTCTGATCGTTCGAGTCCATCAACAAATCATTGGAAACTTTCACCGAAAATAACTGCAAGACATTCGAAAGATAGTAACGAAATATCAATTTTTCCAACAAATAAAATAGATTTTAAGGAAAGGGTGAAAAAATGGGTTTTTCAAAGCAAACTGAAAAATGAAATGAATTATCCCATGATTTGTGATCAGTTCACAAGTGATTCCTTTTTTCATAATGAAAATTGTGATAATAGTTGTGGTAAAAATGGAAAAATAATTCACAACGACGAACATGTAATCCCCGTTTCAAACATAATCCCAATCACTTGCATAGACCTGAAGACTGCCAAATGTGGAATTTGTTCAGATCTGGTTCAACACAAAGTCAACATCAGTGGGTGTCAACACATATTCTGTTCCGATTGTTTGCAACAATGGCTTAAATATAGCAAACACTGTCCTATTTGTCGGAATCGGATCTATAGATATGCGAGAAATATCCGAATCGGTGGCAGCGGTCAGATATGTGTCAGATCTGAAAGGGATTATCAAGTGGTGAAAGTTGAGTACAATGAAGACCTATTTGTTGACTCATATGGAACTGCACTAAGTTTTGAGGCCTTCTGTTTGAATGATCAGAGCTTAAGATATATTGATTTGAAAATGGATAACATTTTTGGTCGAATGTCTTATTTGGAATCAATTTCACTGTTGAATCGAAACCAAAGCAATTTTGCTTTCATTCAAACAGAGCTCAAAGTTGGAAATCAAAAGTTGAGAGAATTGAAAGAACAGAAAAATGCTTTTGAAAAAAGACGGAAAGATATATCACATGAAATCAATTCGGAAATGATATCATTTTGGATAAGAATTATTGACAAAAAACGGCTAAATTTAATTAAATAGAAATCTTTAGAGAATATTACTCTCTTCTCTCGAGAATATCAGTAAATAAAAGAATTTTCTTTGTTATGGAGTCTTATATTTGTTATTAACCAAAATATTTTTAAATCAAATGTAAATTCTCTTTTTGAATTTGATTTGTAAATTGTTTTGAAAAGTTTTTGAAATTATTTTCCAATCTATTGCTAATAATTGAATTATAATTTGATTTAATATTTAAATATTTATAAAAATTGACTATAAAAAAATTTTCGTAATGGGTTTAAAAGATTTTATAATTAATCGTATTATTCGTAAACTTAATTAGAAATTAATATTAATATTATTTGTATGATTGGTAATAGGTTTGGTATAATAAAAGTGTAAAATC
>JAUJYR010000193.1:0-10169 GCA_033995805.1 Hermannia gibba
GATTACTTATATAAAATGTTTTTCAATTATATGTATTTGAGAGTAAAATTAAATTAATTCGTTTTCATTGAGCTCAATCGTGCAAAATCCATCCGTACGTTTATTTGTCAGTCTTAATGTTTTCCAATATTTTTCTTCAAATGTCAAATCTTCTCCAAAACTAAAAACAAAACACTTATTAAGGATGCAATCTTTACGAAGAATAGTAAAGAGTTTAATCGCATCATTTTTTACTAAAGTAACAGAAGATAAATTTTGTTCAATTTTATTACAAAAGTTCAGCATATATTCACCAATTTCTAAATATATTTGATTATCAATTTCTTGATATACTGTACATAAAACTTGATAATCAAATTTTTCAGAATTATAAAGAATAAACCTTTTAAATATCGTTATATTTTCATCTGTATTATGCGTTTTGATGAATTCAAATTCGCCTCTTTCTTGATGAATCACTTTGAACAAGTTCATCGTCACGAAATGCAATGAATGTTTAACAAAAACTTTCAATGTTTTATATGCTCAACAGTAGTATAATTTGGTTTTAAAATTAGTTGATTGCCGACAGATTGGGCAACTCGAAATCTTAGAGCAACATTCAGAGCAAACACAAAGATGTCCACAATTGAATGTTATATCAATTTTATTTACGAGGCAAATCTTACATATCATTTCTTTGTTTTTTATATTATCAGTTTTATCAACACATGTTATTGGGCTTGGATAATTCATTATACTTTTTCGTCGAAAGAATATACAGTCGGGCGAAAATAATTTATGAATTGAGTCAACTTCAGTGTGTTCTTCATCCCAACCCCCAATCACATAACGACAAAAAGCACATTGAGTTATTCTATCAATCAAAGTGTAGAAGAATCCATTTTTTGTGAGTTGATCAATGAATGTTTCGCTCAATGGAAATGGAAAACCTTTAATCTGGAAACTATCTCTTCTAATTTTTTCACTCCTCATCATTTTAAATATGTACTCCAGATCCAGAGAATGTTGAGAATTCCAATATCCTGGAATTTTAAGTGGTGCGAATAAATCAATAAGTTCGTGCTTTGCAAATTTTGTCAATGTGATTGGCGGATTTTCCAAGGTTGCAGTTGAAAAAATGCGGTTTTTTTCTTTGTTTGACAAAGGCCGTATAAGAGATTCGAATCCGTAACATTGAGGTGTGCCAAGAATACTGACTTTACCATTAGTATTGTTGTACGATGAAATACTAACATCTCGTCCATTTAGGAAAGAACACGCAGGCGATTGATGTTTGTGATAGCTGAAAGCGTTTAAAGGTTCAGTCTTTACTACTAAATTACAGCTGAAACAGAGCAGAACATAGCGATTTAAGTAAAATCCTGCTTTAGCCAATTTTTCTTTATTTTCATATTTTGAGTGAAGTAATGTTAGTTGTCTAATATCCTCATGTCTGAGGAGTTCATGCCTCACATATAAATCGCACATTTTAAATAAATATTTTAAATTTTAGCTGAATTTATATCCAAAAGGACGTGTTGTGTAGTCTTTCAGGAGTCTGCGCTTATTATATACGAGTCTGTATGATTTTGTTGTATAACTAGTTGTGACTTCACTACGTTTTGAGGTCTTGAAATTCATTTGTGGAACTTGAATGCTGTCTTGGGCATCATCTTCAATAAATCTATCAATTAGATTTTTCATTGTATCAAAATTTATGTAAGACTGTGTGGTAAAATTTAAACTTATCCCTTTAACGTGAAAAACTAATTTTTTCTCTTTTCTAATTGGCTGATAAACTTCATAACAATAGTTCTTAGGACCACATGAAATAAATCGTGTAATATAGGCATTAGGTTCTTCTTCAGATATAACCTCATCTGTTAGCTCACCAAGAAAAAAACCGGTTTCCGGCTTCGCTTCTCCTTCTCTGTGTGTGAATATTACAGAATCGGTGTCAAAATATAAGACACGATGATTGAGTTTATCTATTATTTCATATAGCATTATTCTAGCATAAGCAGCAACATAGGCAGCGATAACTACACTAGAATGGTGCGTCTCAGTTACATAATCATTTTTCTTGCAGTAAACGACTTGCAATATTTCATCGCTAATAAGGTAGACATCATGAACTTCTATGGTGTCATCAGATAATAGCTTAAAAAATTTATCAGGGTTTTTAACATAAATAGTTTTTTTCATGACTTTACCATTTTGGCCAAATTTACCCCAAAATGAATTAGCCTTAAGTTTGCACACTGTCCGTTTCCCTGGATTATTCTCTATATTTTCTAAAACAATGCCTTCATGTTTTCGGTAAAGCTCTAAATAATCGTCTTTCTCTTGTTGCGTCATATTACCTTTTGGCCAATTGCTTGCCTCAATTTTACCTTTAATGCAGTCATTGATAAATGGTTCAAAAATACCTTGATGTGTGTCACTACTCTCGATTGTAGCTTCAAAGTGCCAGACTTCAAATATTCGTAAAATTTTGTAGCCTTTATCAATTGCTTTTTTCAATTCAAACGATACCCAGCAACCGGTGATTGCTCTTTGTTTATCGCTATGGTTACAATAATGGCTCTGTGTCACAGCGCAATCGTAGCATAAAGTAAATACTAATTTCTCGTTTATTCTAGCTGGTAAAACAGGGTGATATAAATACTGAGGCGGTAATACTCGACAGTAAATGAGGCCTTCATATTTATTAATGGCATTATCGTCAAACTCAACTATCCTTTTTGGGTGCCCCAATGGGAATTTCTTTTTTTTGCACACGTAAGGATATAAACTAGTAAAGTCGTAATAATATATTTTTTCATTTTCTTGTACCTCGTGAAAAAGCTTGATTGCATTTGTGCGGCCACCATAAAATGCCGATCTAGGCTCCAGAGGAGGTGCGTTTTTGCGATCATTAAAAAATCTTCTATGATTAATAAAGAAACTGTCTACAGTTGGACTTGATTTAATCAAAATTTCGAGTTCGCATTCCCAAATCATAGTTAAATTGAAATTATTACTTTCATAAAATTTCTTTTTCAACAACCAATTATCATGCAATTGCTCCATACTAAAGCCGGAATAAGGGTTCAATGTAGCGGTTCTTCTGGAAGAAAAACATTTCAAACAACCATGAAATATACAACCCAGAAATTCAAATACTTCTCTAGTTTCAGGAATAAAACCATCAGCAAAAAATCTAGAAATTCTATATTCCCTTAAGATTAAATTTTCTCTTTGCCTTTGCATTAAATCCAACCATGCATTTGAAATATATGACTGTTTTCGCTTTTTTTCATAACCATTTTCTGGAATGATGCCTATTTGATTCGGTTTTAAATAATTGCACTTAAAAACTTCCATAACTGCTTGAGGTAGTGTGAAACATCGCGTAAAACAATCGATTCCAGAACTCGCAATCCATAAATCTCTGAATATCATTACTGCTCTCTGTAAAATTTCGACGTCTGCTTTACAATATTTTTTTAATTCATTTTCAAATTTGAATGTTTTATTTTTCATAGTATCATACCAATCAAAAAATTTTGCTCTATCATTAACGCTCATTAAATTAGGTTGATAATATTCAATGTCTGGATATTTGCCAACATAATTCCAATTTTCTGGTTTATTAAATAGATGTGGAAAATATCCTTTTATCAGGTTATCATTGAATCCAAATGTTTCTGGAAGTTTCTTCAAAGGCATGGGTAGAAAACTACATGAATCAATGAATTTAAAGTGAGATATTTTAACGTATAAAAATTTTGAACCAGTTTTAATAACCTTAGGTGTCACTCCATTTGTGAGGCAATGTTTCATTATAAATTGAATATCATATGCTTTACTATTGTGTGCGATCATAAAACACTGAGGCAGTGATTTCATTTTTAACGCTTTTTTATTATGCAATAGCTTTTTCCGGAATCGCTTAAACAGGAAATTGTAAAGTTGTTTTGTAGCACTAAAGCCATAAAATGCGTGTAAATCAGCTGAGCAAAAATGGCAAAATTGCAATGTTTTCTTTTGGAGACTAGAGTTCCAGCAAAAATTACATACAATGTCTGTTATACATAAATTCGGTTTATGTATATAGTTATTTTGTGATTGAGGCTTTTGAAAGCATTTAAAGTCATAGAAAATAAATATTTTAGGCAATGAATCTTGTTGTTGCAAAATATCTTTATCTAATTTTGTCATATAACAATCATGATGAGATAAAGGTACATAAGTTTTACAGTTTTTACAAAGTTTAAGACCACATCTATGGGATTTTCCAAGATAGATTCGTCCACATTTTCCACAATACTTAATTTTATCACAAATTTTTGTCACTTCTAAATGATTCTTAAAACATTCTTTTGAGAGAAAATATCTCGAGCAATTTTGACAATCAACTTTTGTAGTTTCAGCACATGGTGTATTATTCAAACAACTCCTGCACATTGAAGAGCATCGATGAGCCCCTATATTCATGAAACCTTTAACACATTTTGCACAATAATAATTAGATCTTAGAAATGCTCTAATGGATAGAAGACTGTCAGCATGATTGTTAAATATTTGAATAAATATTTGTTTATCAGCATACTCTCCCTTAAAAATGATTTTTTTAGGAGGTGTAACCGCTATTAGTTGATAGGAAGGACCCAATACTGTTTGGAATTTTTGCAATGATTCAAGTGATATTCCATCTTTTGAATAATTTATCCCTCCGTCTAAACACAATTTGATGGCCATTGATTTTTGAATTTGACCAGTGTCTTCTCTTATACGTCTCCATTGTTTTCTTTCTTTGCTGTTTTTTGTTATAATGAGATCTGAATAAGCTTTAGAAACAACGATTGCCCTTGGTATACATAGTCCATCTGACTTGACTATAACGACTTTGTTTGAATTGATTCTCCAATTGTTGAAATCAATAAATGAATTATCCCAACCACCAATGAGAGGTATATTAACAATAGTAACACCAAATTCTAATAATCCATTGAATAGGAAAGCTTGTTTACTCTGCGATACGCGTAAAATCTCGTTTGTTATTAAATCAATATTGAAATATCGTTTCTCTTTGAAAGGAATCGATATTTCTCGATCAAGATCGTCATTAGTGATTGTCAGCCTTATTTGATCTTCATCTTTACATTCATTTAACAATTCAAATAATAATTCGTCTATTGTTTTTTCAATACCTAGTATAATTGACATAACATCTATATTTATTTCACTCAATTCATAATATATATGAGCAGTGATTAATCTCGATGTAAGATTAAATCTCCTGCTTTGTCTTTCTTCTACACTGATGATCTCTGAGTACACTCTCAGATTGTCCATCATCAAATGAATGTTAGAATCCAATATGCATGGCTTTTATAAGATTTTTATTTTTAATAAATTTAAAATAATATAATTTTTATGTTTCCATTAAATATGAGATATTTTATTTACGCAAATATCTTCTTTTTGAATAATAAATATAGATTATAATATTAAGATATATAATAAGATAAAAAATAAACTAAATATGTTTTAATAATTAAATAAAAATTTATAAAAAATTTAATTGAGTAAATATTTTGTGATCTTCTTAACAGTTGCTCCCATCACATCTTTTTCATCCAAATAATCCACAATGCGCGTTAAATGTAAAATCCGGTGTCTTTTTCACAGTAGGCCAAAATTCATTTAAAATCTGCACACGATCAGGTGATGGGACACTTAGAGCAGGCATTAATTTGTTGAAATGCTCCAAGAAAAGCGCATCTGATTTGCCATCATTTATAATTGTTTCCAAAAGTTTAGCGCGATGAGGCGATTGAATGAAAAATTCACCTAAAGTTTTTGTAGGATCTGAAGTTTCTGGAATTTGTTCTTTAATTTTATCGCCAATAATCGACGAATAAAGTGCCACAAATACATCTTTTAACAGTGAAAGATCACATGATTGATATCGTAGCATAAATTGCAGATATTTCGCTTTTTTCAATAAAACTGCAGTTTCAATTGTGTCTAGCTTAAATCCAAATACTCTGTCATTATCCAATACGCTCACTACAATATTTTTATTGCCTAGATCATTGAAAAGAAGTTTATGATTTCCATCGTGAAAATCAATAGTTTTATCATTTTTCAAGCACTCTAACAGCCAAAAAAATTCACTGAATGTAAACGTTATTTTGATTGGATTTCCGGGAACTTTCGAGACAGATATCTCAAGTTTGTTGAAGGAATAGCTTGTGTCGTAATTATTTTTTGTAGTGGTTCCCGATAAATGAATTATTTGAGCAATTTTCTTGACATTTTCACGATTTTGATTCAAATCAAAAATTAGAATTGGTTTAAATTCCATTTTAAACTGAGATCTGAAGCATGCAACACAGCTTTTTATTCTAAATTTTGTCTCACATCGGCCAAATATGAACCAACCTCCAAGTCCTCAATTTGAAGAGGACTTTCAAAAAGGTGTGGCTTACAACCATCGCATGATATTTCATTTTCAGTGATCGTAAATTCTACATTAAGCGAATCTTCAGATTGATTTTTATTAATATGCGCACATACTAAATTCTGTGCATAATAACAATTTTTGCAAACAGAAATTGGCAGAAAATTAGAAACAAAATTATCGTCAGCATTCGTGAATGTCCACACTTTTAGTTTTTGCTCAACTTTTGCTAAATCCTCTAGTGTTTCTAGGGAACAGCATTCAGAAACACAGAAATCAATAATTTCAATTTTGAAATGCTTAATAGGCTCATAAAGCCTAGTCCAATTTTCAGCTGCTTCCGCTTCTAATTCAGCCAAATTTTCTTTATACATTTTTCTGAGAAAAAAACGCATTTTCATTCGTGTTTTAATTGACCCAAATAAAGATTGAAGGCAACACTTGTGTACTGGAACAGACATTATTGAAAAATAAAAATTATTTACTGCAGAAAGCTTTTTTATCGATATATGCCGTCTTCAGGTGTGTATTCGATAGAAACTGGATATGAAAATCGGAGCATTATAAGTAATGGGGCGTTATGTCCTAAATACCGGTTTTCATTCAAAAACTTAACTATCCAGTCTCTGAAATGAATGTTTACTATTGGTAAATTAAAGTTATGATTGGCGTATAAAAAATTTCTTAGTAAGTTGATAATAGATTGTGGTACATCAACTCTGAAAATCTCTTCATATTCTGATAACAAGGGTGGAATATTAGTCCTCGAGCGCATTTTCAAAATGAAGGTATATAAATCTTCTACAAAAATATTAATAATATGATTAAAATATGTTCTTTTATCCAACTGTCTCTTTAGTCCATAAATAAACAGAGCAATATCGAAGTAACATTGCCTTACAGTAAATTTTTCAAGATTTGCTAATTTTAGGCATTTTTTAAAATGATCAATTACACGAGCATCATGAAACACCTCATTACAATAAACACATTTAGCTTCATTGAAAATCCAAACATTAGTAGTATATCTTTCCACTCCAAACATTCGATGTCTAACACCCATTATTCAAAAGGCATAACTGTGTTCTTGTGAACAATATTGAAAGATTTATACAACCAAAGCGATTATAAAAGTCATTACTGCGCAAATTCGGTAAAAGCTCCAAATATCTTTCTTGAAAATTAGTTATTGATGTTAGAACAAGTCTTTGAAATTCATCCAATCCTAACATAGCACTTCGGTGGCCATTTTTTATCCGTCCGAGATAAAAATGCTCGTAAATGCTGTATGCAGTTATTAAATTTGTAGTTTTTGAAGTGTTTATTTGAGGCTCACAGTCAGCAGTTAATCCGAGAATATAAGCAAAAATGTAATAATCAGCGAGAAGTGATGAATCTGTTTTCAAATCCACATTATAACTTGAATTATAAATGCATAATATCATATGATCCACTGAATTAACACCATTAATTAAACAATTACAAAGCCCACATTTGGCAATCCTGATATAAGGCACCTCCATGACTTATGAAACTTATCAAATTTTATCTTTGATATTTATACATCTTCATTAGAAATATCAGAGATAAAAATTAACGAGAATGCGCAGAAATTTAGTATTTTAAGTTTTAAAAATTAAAATAGATGGCTCTGTTGAATTTGAATTCATATAAGTGTGATTTATGAAATTTTATTTATTTAAAATTATTAAAATAAAATTATAAATAATATTTGGACAGTGATCTGCTATTAAAATCAATATATAATTTAAGATATATTTAATAAATATTAACTTTAGAATATATTAAATTATTGAAAATAAATATAAACGTAGACTTTTATTTATTTAATTTTATATATTTAAATTGTAGTAAATTTTTAAAAATATAGAAAATTCAATTAAAATTATGATTTAAAATAATGATAATTTTGATTTGACATATAGCAACAAAGAAATTATTTTGCACAATGTTTATCCATGAAATCGCTAAATAGATGGGGATCCTGAGCTGCAAGTTGTATAAAGCCTTGTAGTTTGCTTTTGACCATAGCATCTTCCCGTTTCTCTCTTTCTTGTTGTCTTTGTTTTTCTCTATCATTAATGTAGTCCATTCGACGACGTGCCACTTGCATTAACTCCGGTTTAACTATTTTCTGATAAGGTTGATTTTGAAACTGATTTTCACTCCATTTGCGTTTAAAAACCTGCGATAAATCATCGGACATTTTAATCGTCCTGTGGCCATCTACTTGATCAAGACGTCTTGGGTCATCCTTATCTAGCCGTGGTATGCGCATCGGCGGTGCCAATGGTGCTGGACGAGTGGGCTTCTTAATTGACGGATCTGATGAAATGGCTGATCTAACCCCGGTACCTCTCGATGATGGTCTAGATTCTATTTTTTCTGTAGACTTTGTTGAATATTTCTCTATATTTGGTTCCGGGTTTTGTGTTGGCGGTGCTGGCAAAGCTTTTAGTGGTTGATGAATTTCTTCTTCATCAGATTCGCTGGATGAGCTGTGATTGCCTTCTTCGAATAGCTCTTCCTCGTCAGATGAAACGTCGCTTATGTCCAGAGTCGACGAAGATCTGTTAACATTCATTCCTGGTGAAGGTTTGCCATTTTTATTAGCACGTAATTCTCGGTAAAGACTATTCCGCCAATGTATGAAATCACGTACTTCTCCAACCGTTGGGTATACTTTATTTCTTATCATTTTACGATAAGTACTTGCTAATTTGAATAATATGTTAATTTAAATCAATTAATATTATAAACATTTTTGCTTACATAAAATCTTAGCCTGTTGGGCAAGTTGGGATTGCAGCATCGGTATTATTTCCAACATAGAGTGGCCATACAAACGAACAGTTGAATTCGAAATTGCCATGTAATCTTTCACAAATGTTTGATTTAGGCATTTTATTTCAAAATTTATGAGAAAACTTTCCCAACGATAAATTGCACAACCAATGCGTTTCCAAACTGTTGTTAAAAAAGACAAAATATCGAGCTTATATACGGATTTTTGTAGCTTTGACTGTGCATTTGCCTGTTCTCACGGATCTAAAACTCATTAAAATTCTTTCTCAAAAAATATAGCTTAAGTTTCAATATACCTGCCTGTCAATAAAAATAATGAGATTTTTGAAAATTTCTCATTCAAACCAAAAATATTTTTTAAATTAATTAATTACTCTCTTGATAAAAGAGATCACTTGTTATAAGCGATTTTATGATAATCGTTTATATTTTATCTACTTATATTAGAAATATTTCCAGTTTAATTACACAGCGCTATATTTTAATAAATTAATTAATTTTCTCCGATATATAAGAATTTTAGGCAATTTGGGGTATTAAGGTATGTCACAAGCTTTGGTGTATTATTTTAATCGAATTTTTAGCTATTTCTCATAATAACGAATAGAATTTAAGACTATATTTGATTAGTCTCTTAATAGAAGAGATCACTAATTATAAGCGATTTTACGATAATCATTCATATTTTATCTACTTGTTTTAGAATTATTTCCAGTTTAATTACACAGCGCCATATTTTAATAAATTAATTAACTTTCGTCGAATTATATGAATTTCAGGCTATTTGGGCAATCAAAGTATGTTACAAGCTATACTGTATTATTTTAATCGAATTTTCAGCTATTTCTCATAATAACGAATAGAATTTAAGACTATATTTAATTACCCTCTTATTAGAATAGATCACTGG
>JAUJYR010000194.1:0-10168 GCA_033995805.1 Hermannia gibba
AGGGAAAACCTCGTTATGAAGTTAACAGCAAAAGAAAATCTATTGTATTCATCAAAACTACAAAATAGTAACGAAACAGAATCGATAGATCACGAAAACAATATCAAGGAATTGATGGCAGACCTGATGTTCAGCAATACTATGAATACAAGTGTTGAGCACTGCAGTGGTGGCGAACAGAAGAGGTTAACAATTGCTCTGTAATTGATTGCTATTAAGAAACCAAACCATCTGTGTCTCGAAGAGCCGACCACTGGTTTGGACAGCAATGCGGCCGAAGTGGTAAAGTTTTTTACAAATCACTGATGAATTTCTAGTTCGATCGAAAATTTGAGAAAATCTTTTTGAAATGTCTGTCCGTCTGTGGCCAAATAGAGTAACACATTAAAGATTACTATTCGAGAATATAAAGCTTATAGAGAATAGTTTAGTAACCAATACTCCAAATCTTACTGTATTCGAGTTATTCGACTTTAATCGAATTTTTTTTATAAAACCCAATAAATATACAGACAAATCTAAAACCTATGCACTGACATAAACACCTAAAAAGCATATTTAGAATTGTATAAAAATCATTATTTTTTGCAACTATGGTTTTTTGGTAAGTATCTACCATGCAAATGAATTTTTTAAAATAATTGCCATATGCACTATAATACAATCGTGATATCTCAAAAACTAAAAATGCTATCGAAAATCGGAAGAATGCACTTTTTAAAGAATTAAAATTCATTGGACAAAAATTTTATTGTTTCACATAATTTCCATTATTTTTGCGGTATTTAAAGTTTTTCCAGCAAATTTATCTTTTTTCTATGTTAATTTGTACAAGATATCATAAACGGAAAATAGTGTTTAAATATTTATCTTAATGGGTAAATATTCAAGTTTCGTTTGAGCTATTAATCGATTTTTTCTTAAAAGAAATCTTGAAGATAATCAAGTTATTGTAATTATTCAAATTAATTAAAAACATAATTTTTTATTAATTTGAATGAGTATAAAATCACTTATAAATGTTTGATACTGGCACGTGCGAAGGCTTGCCCGTGCGGATCTTGCAGTTATGATCAATAGGAAAGACGTGTTTTAATTATTAAATGCCTTAATTGGCAGATCAGATGTGATCAGACTTGTGTCGGCCAACCTTTGGGTCCGGACACAGTCTTTTATTAATTGGTTAATTATTATATTAATTTGAGACAAAGATTAGACTTAAAACTTATTTATTATTTATCATAAAATACATTAATTAATTATAATAAAATGATAAACCTATTTATGTTCCCATTCGTAACAAATAAAATAATCGCCAGAGAAAAATCTCTCTAATGAATTGAATGCTTCTTCGTCATTGATATATTTGAATTTTTTCAATATATAAACGTATACAGCTGTACTATCACAATCATATATATAATCTGGAATGCTAGAAATAGGTATTAAACCATTTAAAGTTTTCCAATGGTCAAACAAGTAGAGCTGGAATTATGACTTCATATCCATTTGATTCATAATCTTCGGATTCTATTCTATATTAAACAGAAAATAGATTAATAAATTAATAGCGAGAGTGTAATACTAGTTGCATATTTTCCCTAATTTCAGTTTCAAAGTTTTGTCTAATTATTTAATACTGTGAATGGAATATTATAGTATTCATATTATACTATAATATATAAATGAGAGTTTGGCTTTCTGTTGACTTAATTATTGACAATATGCAAATGAATGTTGTTACAACAAAATTGATCTCTGCGTTATTACAATAGTAATTAGCATTTCTATGTGAGTGCCGCCAAATGATAGGGTGTCCCGTTCGCGTCACAAATGTAAAAAAGGATACTGTAAAGTATTCTTTTGTGTTTGGGGGCCTGTAGTTCATGAACGGGACACCCTATCAATTTGGAACCGAGAGATAAGTTTTGATGAAATCTATTGAGGTATAGACCTGCCAATGCGCTACGTGCTTGGGCGTAAGCCCATAAGGAATCCCGGTAAGTCTTTTATTTTTAAGGTAAACTATATTCAAAAATAGCACAACTTGACTAAATTGCATAGATTTATAACTAAGTAATACCTGAAATAATGAGTATTTGTGGTGTCGCTGCAGTTGAGATTAGGGTGACCAGGTTCAAAATGTTTTAACCCTGGACAAATAAAACACAAATGGGGGACCCTTATATAAAATTCCATTATTAAAAATCTGGCTTTATTTTTAAATTACAACTTTTTAATGCTTTTGTTACATATCAATATTTTGCTTCAAAGTTACTTTATCTTAAAGCTTAAAATATTGATTATTGGATAAAGGCTTAAATTGTGCAAATCAGGTTTCTACTATTCTCACCATTTAATGTTTATTTATGTATTTCTAGTGATTTTATTTCTTAGATTTTGAATTGAATTTGTTAATTTTTTTAATCTCAATTATTTTCTAAAATAAACAGATTTTACACTTCAATTTTGCCTTTGTAAATTAATAAATTGAGAACCTGGACAAAAGGCATTTTATCCTAACCCTGGACTGGACCCTGGACAAGGTCTTAAAACCTGGACATTCCAGACGAAACCTGGACACCTGGTCACCCTAGTTGAGATCCATATTAGAATTCTGTTAGAGTTTAATTGAATAGTAGTTTGCGATGACTGAAGAATAAACATATTAATTAAATATTATTTCGAAACTGCGTTAACTTTTATTTGAGATTTTTATATCAAATAAAGATAAAATTGATATTTTTGTAAAAAATATTAATCGAATGTTAGTTAAAACTGTTGATAAATGTTGTTTAAACTTTTATAGATTCTGATGAGCAATCAATATGTTTTATTTAATTTTGAAAATTTATTTCGTCAAAAACAGTGATGCTCACACATACTGGTGGATCACCCCTTCTAGCCCAAAGTCAGGCTGGTAAAAACCCCTTCCCTAAGTGATGAAATAAAAGAAAAAAATTGATATTTTTTATTAATTATTAATGCAAAATATTAATAAATATAATGTTTTATTGAAGTGTCTAACATTAAATTAGTTTAGTGTGATTATTAATAAATACATGTTTTTGATGATATATTATGGGTAACACACGTATTTAAATATTTTAAGCGTTAAAAACTATTATTTTAATATATACTGTCAGCCAAAACACCAGAGTTGCTTAAATTAAATAATAATTACACAAGCAAAAATTAAGAACTAAACACTTTAGTGTATGTTCTTATCTATTAATGAATTTAATCAATAAGATAACCAGAGATGAGCATTTAGAGATGTTCGCCATATTATCGGGGAAGGACACCCTCCAAGACCCCCTAAAAGTACTCGAAAGAGTATGATAATGGGTTAAAAATATTTTGTAAATTAATTTCATACCCTAATGCTACTCTGAGCCAAATTTCAGAGTTTTCTGATAAGTCTAAATGGGTTTTAAAAAATTATAAAAGTGAGAATAATAATACTAATAAATAATAATATTAAAAATCATTGAATACAAGGTGAACACTTATATATGCTTAGCATTCATTTACATTATATTTAATCATATCTTTGGAAGACTATATCTCAAAAACTATAAGTGATAGAAATTTTAAAAACATGGTTCTTAATCAGGGACCTAAGAAAAATCTAACTTTTTTTTGGTGCGTATCTCGAAATATTTTAGTGTTCGTGTCAAAAAAAGTGGGCGAAGAGATTTGACTCGCATTGAAAATTTACAATTTATTTAACGATGGTCAAGAAAATTTAAATATATAAACCTAAACCACTTAGAAAAATCTAACCCCCCCTGGACATACCCTAGCCCTTCTCTGAAAATAACCTTTTACTTGCCTTCCTATTATTGCCTTCCAATTTATCTAATATGCATTTCTCTAAGTGTATGATAAGTTCAGCCCAACAACTCTGTTGTCTTTGCTATGCGTCTTTGCTTAACGATATATTTAGTGTTATTTATAACAATAAAGGGTATAAAACACCATTTATGATCTAATTTTGAACCAGAATCAACATTAAAAAATTAGTCTTTTTCGACTTTTACCAGTCAGAAATCATTATAGACAGGTAAAACCAGTCTTCCCCAAACACCTCAGGACGAAGGTCGAATTCCAGTCTGTGTGAGCAATCCTGGTTAAATGATACTTAAATGTATTTAGAGTTTAATTCCATGAAATTTTGAAATTACGTGATATTCAAATGTGTTTTTTGATTAATTATGTGGTTTCAGATACTCTACATTGTGAAGCAATAATATAATATTATTTAAAATCAATAATTTTTTCTAAATTAGAGTGGTTTTAATTGTTGCCCCATTTAATGCTGGTCTTATTTATTCATTATTGTATGAACTTAATTTAGAAAATATTTTGAACCCATTATTATACTCCATTCGAGAACTTAGAGTAGCATTAGTGTATGTACAGTCTATCTCATATTGATTCGATCAGTCCCGTTATGATATTGAAAAAGTTTGTAATAAAACACTGTATATATACGCATGCATACTAGAAATGTGTTTCAATAAGTAGTTTCAATACTTGAATAGTCTAGAACGTGACTGATCGAATCAATATGAGATAGACTGTACTTAATTTTGAAAATATCTCCCCCCCCCCCCGTTAATATAGTGAACACATCTAGACGCTAATCTTTGCTTATTATATAGAATTTTCAATAAGAAATTATGAATTCTGATCGGATGATTTTATTTTTTAATTTAACAGAAATTTAATATTATTTTCAAGTTCATAATATAATAATATACATTATAATTCAATATACAAAATTAAAGAAGTTTTGGCAATGATGTCAGAGATACCATTGTCACCAAAAATATATCCCAATTGTAGTAAAAATTTGCGTAGCACGACAATACCTCTAAGGACAATTCCTCTAAGACAAAACCTCTACGACAATTACCTCTAATATTTATATTTTTCTAAAAATTAGTTATAATTTATAAAAAGTTATTATTCTTTAAATTTAAATATTTTTATTATTCAACGATATAAATTAAACAATTAAAAATATTTCTTTTATAAAAGAACCTATTTAGTTTGTCAAATAAAAATATCCTATTTTTTAATTAAATAATCTTTTTAATTTGAAAAATTCTAATTACTTTTTTTTGAAAAACAAATTATTTCTGTTTGAAAAATAAAGAATAATAATTATTTTTAATATATAAATAAATTGAAATATATTAATTCTCCAAAATTTTAAATTTCAAGAATAATAATTTTTTTTATAAATTATAACTAATTTTTAGAAAAATAGAAATATTAGAGATAATTGTCTTAGATAAATTGTCTATTAGAGGAGATTAATAGAGCTATTTGTCTTAGAGGTAAATGTCTTTAGAAGTAATTCTAATTGAGCTATTTGTCTTAGAGGTAAGTGTCTTAGAGGTAAATGTTCTTAGAGGTATTGTCTTAGAGGTATTGTCCTTAGAGATATTGTCGTGGAATCAAAAATTTGATCACGTTAAGACTATCCAACAGTTCAGTTAACTGTTCTTGTCTCCCTTGTTTTTATTAAATTTCTTTTTTAAATTTTCTTATAACCACTTTTTGGGACTTGAATTGATGGAAAATTAATTCAATAAAAATTCTTTCTTAGTTTAAATAAAAATTCATTTTCAAAAATATTGTAAAAGTTTTTTAATTGCCATTTTATTTATTTAATTTTTATTTTATTTAAATAATAATTTATTTGTCGTATCTTGACTATTTGTGAGTTTGCTGCTACATATACTTTTCTCTCAGGCTTTTATTATTTATCTACACTTTTCTCTGTTAATTAATGATTTAGAGATTACAGTTGAATTTCCTTTGTAAATGGCGTGACCAGACGTCCCGGAAACTACGGGACAATCCCTGAATTGCCTGCTCTGTCCTTCTGGAAGGGTTAGGTATCACCAGGACATAGGTTTGTTCAGGAATGGGTTCATCAATAAATTTTTATTAAATAATAGAATAAGAAAGACATTCCAACTTAAATTTCAAATTTAGTTTAAAATAACGAGAAGTAAAGTCTTATTTTAACCCAATTAAACGATATTTTTAAAAATTAAATGTAATTTATATTATGGGTGACAGTATCTTCGATTCAATAATGGAACAACCAGTTTTTTACCTGGCAAAAATTATTTATTTTGAAATAATTGTCCGGAATGTCAAGGAATAGGTAGTTTAAATTTGTTATATTCCAAGGAATAGTAAAGAATGACCTTGTCACGCTATTAGTAAATCATTATTAAGGCTAGGACAGACTCAAAATAAGTTAATTCGCCCGGTGCAATACATAATTTGTCCTATTTAAATAACTTTAAAGTTTTTGTTTAGAATATTTTTATCAATATAAATAGTAAAACCTTGCAATGAACAAATTTAAAGAGTAATCAGAAAATCAAAAATGAAATTAATTTTTTTGTAAAGTTTTATTTTTTATTACATAAGTTTTAATACATTGATTAATGATATTTTTATGATTTAAAATAATGAGGTCTTACAGTAAATTTCCAATTAAATACGTGCTAACAAAATGGGCTGTCAGGAAATTGGATTTTTGTCTTTGATTGAAATGAAAAAATTTGAGGGGAATATGGGGGATGAATTAATAAGAATGATGTAAAAATTATTCTTGTGTGATGTACGGTGCCATGCCTTAACCTCGAAAGCCTTTACCTCGAAGGTTATTTACCTCGAAATCCAATACCTCGAAAACTTATAAATCTAAATAATGGTTTAGAGATCATCCCCTATAAAATGAAAACTTTTTAAATTAGCTAATAATATAAGATATTATTAGATAATTTACACTTTTTAAAGTTTAAAACTTTTTATTTTCGAAATACAGTTACTTCGAATGAAATACATTAACTACAACTCAAGTTATAGTAATTTGTAGAAAAATATTTCAAAAATTCCGAATTCTAGCACTTTGCCCCAAACTCCCTAAGAATATCGTTTCAGATTTAGATTCAGCATAAAAATGTGGTTCTTCTAGACTAATAAATTATTTGGGTATTTTGATGCAAAGACTCAAGGGAATTTTTTTAGACAATTTTTGAAGGGTTTTAAATAAACAAAACAAATGTCTATTTTCCATATCAATATCCTGAGAGATATTGGTTAACCTAATGATTCATTGAAAGAATTATTTAACTACGAGCGTCCTTTAAAGAACTATAGGCTATTGTAGTTTCTATTTTAAACAATTAATTTTACAGTCCCTGTACATCAAACAACAATAATTTTTACATCATTCTTATTCTTTCATCCCCTTTATTACCCTTAAATTTTTTCATTTCAATCAAAGACAAAAATCCAAAGTCCTGACGGTCCTTTATGTTTTATCAAATAAGGCAGAACTTTGTATGTCATGGGCAGCCTGCTCCAGAGCCAAGTACCTTATTTTATTTCTAACGTCTTCGATATCCCAACCATAAACATCATACGGTATTTTCTGTTATGCCTTTTTACTGTAATCTCTTGTGAATACATATGTACTTGCCACTCCACTAAATAACCCGAAATTCTAAATTGAAATTGAAATTTAATGAATTAAAAAATTTTAACTTTTATATTTAAAAATTTATATTTTTCAAATTACCTCAATCATTTTATCATTTGAAATTTTGAAGGGACCAAGGGAATATCCGTCTACGTTTTCTACATAACTGTCTTTAATTAGATCTAAATATTCAACTATTGTGGTCCGATGTATACCATTATAGCCTGTGCATATGGTCGATTTTAATGACTTTGCTTTTAATGCCTGAAATCAAATTAAATTCTATTTAAGCTCTTATTGAGAGTGTTTGATGAAAAAAAAGCCCGTATCGCAATGGCAGGTCTATAAGTCGATAGAACGCTTCAAAATAGAAAACCTCGCTCTGTGTTTATATTTGATAGGGTGTCCCGTTTCTGAGCTGCAGTCCCCCAAAGACAAAAGGATACTAAGTTGATACTATTGTGTCATTTTAGAATCAATTGAAACATTTGCGGAGGATTTGGGGTAAAGTGTTGAAAATGTTAGATTCTTGTATTTGCAAAATAAATTTCTGCCATTTGTAGAAATGTCAGAAAACTCTGTATTGGATTATTAAAACTTATTTGTAAAGAGGTTTCCAACGAGGTATTACTTACCAGGGTATGTCACCCCGTTTCCACGCAATCACCTTAGAATCCTTTTGTATTTGGGTGACTGTAGCTCAGAAACGGAACACAATATCAAATTGGGACCCAGAGCGAGGTTTTCTATTTTGAAGAGTTTTATCGACTTATCGACCTGCCATTGCGATACGGGCTTGGGCGAGCTCTCGTAAGGAATGGTTATTAATAATAACTTATTATCCTTTGACAGAATTTGAATTTTATTTTAAGATTTATTCTTATCAATTATACTGATAAACAAAGTT
Organism: Hermannia gibba; assembly: GCA_033995805.1. Lineage (NCBI taxonomy): Eukaryota > Metazoa > Arthropoda > Arachnida > Sarcoptiformes > Hermanniidae > Hermannia > Hermannia gibba. The sequence continues at coordinate 8,424 of JAUJYR010000194.1, forward strand.
TTGAATAATAATTAAGTTCGGCATTAATACTGGACTAATAGTAATTAACCATAACAGATTGAGCAGACAATTACTATCATCTGTATTTTTTAATTTTATTTTCTATGTAATGCAATTATATATCAACTTTAGATTTGAATTTTTCATATGACTAATGAAACATTTTTCTATTTAATTTAATCAATTTCATTGATTAATGTATAAAAAATATTTCAGATGCTATTGTGAAATTTTCCCAATTTTTTCAGGCTCAAAGCTAATCCTAGAGACTTGGTCTGAGCCTAGGCAAAAATCTCTGAGCCTTGAGTCTGAGCCTAGTGAGCCTATGCTTGAAAAGCTTTGAGCTTAAGCCTGTAGGCTCAAAAAACCTCTTGAGCAGATCCTAGGCTCAGGCTCAGCCTGGGTGATATTTTAAATAGTAAATAGACCCAAGTGTTAATGTGAGGCATTTATAATTTATTTAAAATTCATGCTTTGCTACAAAGAATTATTTCCGTGTTATAGAGTGCATAGTGTCGTAATTCAAAAAAATTGCAATAATAATAAGCACAACTGTACCTCTTTCCTGATTTTTGCCATTAATCTTAATAAAATAAGAATCATTAAATAAGAAGATGAAACATAAAAAAATGCTAATATTGACAAATAATCCCAACCACCAGGTAGCATGAAAATTGCATAATAAATATAAAACGAGCTTATTATATTGGTAATTGTGTATATTAACATTATAATTGAATAAGTTTGGTCTTGTTTTTGTACAAATTGATTGCTGTTCGAATAAATATTCATAACAGTGTTTAGTCTATTTAAATCATTTGTTGTATAACCATCAAAAGAATCTTTTCGAAATCTATCATCAAGTTCAATTATGACATTATTAACTTGGGCATAGTCATTAAGTTTAATTAATAAATCAATAATGATAAGTATTGGTAGAGTAAAAGTATATAATACACTAATTTCACTAACACCACAAATTAGTATGAAACGCAATATGTTTAAAATTGTGATATTTGTATTATTAATCTTATAAAGAGTTCCATAGATAAAAAATATTGCTATTGCGCCAGTATAGAGAATAAGAACAGATATAAAACTTAATCTACAATAAAGTAAATGTTTGTCTTCTGTAGAAAAATCATTACGCTTAAATAGCTCGATGCCAACTAAAATAAATTAAAGTTGTTAATTTATATCATAAATATCCAAGAATATAGTTTAAGGAAAATAACATTCTATTCAAAGCGCAGTTGCCTATATCTTGATCTTCCTGTATTTTACCTGTCTACCCTAATGCTCTACTAAGTACTCGAAGGGAGTATCATAATGGGATCAAAATATTTTCTAAATTAAGTTCATACCCTAATCCTACTCTAAGCCAAATTTTAGAATTTTATGGAATATCTAAATAAGTTTAAAAAAAATTGTAAATGTGAGAATAAAAATACTAATAAATAAAAATAATTATAATCATTATTTTCAAATTTAAAACCTCTATATAGTTAGCTATCATTTAAATTATATTTAACTCATATCTTTGGAAGACTATCGTCCTCGTATCTCAAAATTTGTTAGTGGGCATGACAAAATATGTATGCGATTTGACTTACAATGCACACTCACGAAGTGCCACGCGAGTTCAATCTTAACTATAGTTTATAATTGTTCCCTTATAAATAACAATTTCAAAAAAATTAATACTAAGGGCCAATGCCCTATTAAAGGGGTGTTTTGAGGGGTAT
>JAUJYR010000195.1:0-10166 GCA_033995805.1 Hermannia gibba
TTCTAATATAACCTATAAACTGACAGTTAATACTATTAGCAGTGCTATATAGTTTTGCAGAGTTCGTAGTGTCTCTAGTTATAACAAATCAAAATTGTGTGAATTGTATACTCGTATTTAATGTATATCTGCCAACAGTATAACATTCATAGCATTGCTTTAGTGCTCAATGCGTTTGCGAAAAGATGGGCCCCTTTAGAATTCAGTCATTCATATCTAAAGAACTATACTAGAACTATAAGAGGTAGAAAAAAATTAAAAATATATTCTCAATGAGGGGACTAAGAAAAATCTATCTGGGGTATTTTTGGAAGTGTTTCTCAAAATTTATTCTTGGGCGTGTCAAAAAAGTAGAGATTTGATTTCATTGAAAAGTTGCGCGATATTGATGGTCTCACTGAGATCATCTCAGCCACCCTGGACATGCCAATCGCCCATGACTGATTATTAGCAACCAGTTTGAGAATAGATCTGGTTGATTATAACGGAAAGTTTATTTGTAATGACGTGATTTTGCACCACTTATTATAGGGATGACAAAGGAGGGTAAAAATATTTCTAAACTTTGCCGGCAATATTAGGCATCACAGCATTACCGCTTAAGATTGGTTAATGTAATGGTACACACGAATAAATCCATTGATTTCATTTTTATTTTATTTTATTTACTTTTTACACTTTAAAAAAAACATTTCGTATAAATCATTCCAATCGAGGAGCAAAGGTCTGATCGATTTCATATGAAAAAGGACTGTGCATACTGTCGATGTCGAACAATAACTCTCTCGGTTGCAAATTATCGATACCGTCATCAGATTTCTGGAGTAAATCAAAGAAACCCGTTCCCAATCGCATAGGCATTCCAGATATTATAGATTCAGATACGCCTAATATGTGATCTTCCTGTCCATAATATGCCGCATCAAATAAGTGGTCAGCAGTTTTCTCAAACTTAAAAAATAGATAAAACTATAACAAACACTGTAAACTATTTGACAAATCTATTGCTACGAACCGAAGCAAGCATTAGTGATGATTCTTTCATTTTAGCCAAACCAAATCGGGTGATCCCAAGTACTTCCCCCTTATAAGTCATAGTATCAGCCAATAGTTTGAGATGTCTTTCATCAATACTAATACCATGATTTTCCATCGTTGATTTGATTTCCTTAATAATTGTAGTACGCGCTGCTTCAATGCCCAATGTATTGGCCACTTCAATAATATTATTAGAATATGTATGTCTGGGGTCAACACCATAAGTAGCCATCACATCACGAAGACCTTCCCCTTCAATCATCAGATAATAGTCGTCGCCGTGGTCTCGAATGGCCGCTCGTCTCACTTTATCGATTCCTTTGATAACAACTTTACTTAACGATTCTCTTAAAGTCCATGAATCAGTAGATGATGTCGAACGTACGGTTATAATCGATTCTTCATCATCAACAATATTTATTTTACTGGCAGCAATTCTTAATGACTTAGAAATTGATTCTTGGATTGAGTATGCGTCCACTTCTAACTAAATAATCAAAATTAGTTTAAGTTTTTGAAACAATAAAATTTTTATAATTAATTACCTTTAGAAGTTTAATCCTTTCATTATAGAGTTTAATGAGTACAAAGCAGTCATCTCTGGTCACTACTTCTTCGAGATATTCACAAACCTCTCCGAGCATTGTTTTCTCGATTCTCATTTTCACTGCTCGCGCATATTCCGGGTCCTTATTATTTTGTAGAACTGCTTGAATAATGGGAGTTGAGATTGTTTTATTTGCATTAATCAGTTCCTTAATACGGGGCACACCCTGTGTGATGTTCATGGAGGCCACCCCTGCAAAGTGAAATGTCTTGAGTGTCATCTGAGTTGCAGGTTCTCCAATACTCTGTGCACAAATGGCTCCGACTGCTGTTCCGGGTTCTATCTTTGCCCTCAAATATTTGTCAACACTCGCAGCTATGAATTGTTTTAATTGCGTTTCAGTTAATCGGTTGACATTCATCACAGCTTTATTACCGATATATGTTTTATATCTCTGTCGAAACAAATCAAGTCTTGTTGAATATTCATTAATAAAAACAGTGAGTTCTTGTTTGAAACTTTCAGAGACATTAATATTAACTTTTTCTAATTGTGATTGTGATATTTGTGAAATTTGCGAACTATTAAGAGGTAATTCACCTTTGCACTGATATATGGCACAAATGTGTTGAATCAAACGGTTAAAGTTAATTAGTTTAGAGCTCTCCTCCATGTTTGAAGGGTCGAGACAGTCATCACCGTAAATAAACTGAATGACATCACCACAACAGTTACGAACTGATCCGTCATAATGACTAACCAAGTCTTCCAGAGCTTTAACTAATCGTCTTTGCATATAACCTGTTTCGGCTGTTTTAACTGCAGTGTCGAGAAGGCCTTCCCTTCCGGCCATTGTATGGAAGAAGAATTCTGTTGCTGTCAAACCAGAGTAAAAACTATTTTCCACAAAACCTTTAGAAAGCGGTGACTTTTCTTTGTGATCGAAATGGGGTAAAGTTCTGTCTCCGAAGCCATCGGGCACTCGTTCGCCTCTAATAGCTTGTTGACCAACACAGGCAACCATTTGTGAAACATTAATTAGTGATCCCTTTGACCCACACATAGCCATAAGAAGTGGCGAATTTTTAGGTCCGAGTTCTTTAACGCAAGCCTTTCCCGCGTGATCTCTGATTTCGGACAACTCTTTCAAAATCATTGACTCTAATGTTTCCTCAGCTGTTCTTCCAGGCAATGATTCTAATTTTCCTTCACGTAATCTTGTGATATAGTCATTGACATTCTGGTAGCCCTTCGTAAGTAATTCACTCTTAGCCGCCAATAAACCTGGAGTAGGGGTCACGTCTTCTATTCCAAGAGAAAACCCTCGATGGGCTGAAAAAGTCAAATAATATGAATTTGATTTTCATTTTATTCATTAAATTTATACCAATAAAATAACTCGCAACTCTACCCAATCGCCACATTACTAGTCCTGCGTGATCACCATTAAATTCACGTAAAATACAATAGAAAATGTTATTCTTTGAACCCGAACCTAATGTGGTTTTTTCAACACAACCACATAGTAGTTGACTATTTCTGATCACAACAACTATTAATAGAGAAAATAATACATAATTAATAAACGAGGTTTGCATTTAGTAAATAAATAGCTTACATGAATCATTGACACAAAGATCTTCGTTAACTCCTGAGTAGTTTTTGCCTTTCGTTCTCAGATTGACATTCACTTTAGAAGAACTGTTTGGTTTCATAATTAAACTGAATATTTGTTTACCACTCCATAGAGCACATGGTTTCATAATACAAGGCGGGGGTAATTCTATAAATGTCTTCGAATCATTGTCAGCCATTATGGAAGATATAATTTGAACCGATTTTGTTCTGTCAAAAAAGACATCTTTCTGAGTGAGCAAATATGCGCCTGTAATGAAGTCTTGAATGGCAGCGATCAGTGGTTCCCCATTTCTGGGTGTAATGATATTGTTTTTTGTGCCCATTAGTATGGCTGCTTCGGCTTTCGATTCTTCTGTTTGTAATAAATGAAGATTCATTTCGTCGCCATCGAAATCAGCGTTATATGGAGTGCAAACACATTCATTGAATTTTAGAGTTCTGTCTTTATGGACTTTGGCCTAAAGTATAAGTTAATTAAATCAATGAAGACTCTGAGAAAATATCTGATTGACTAACTTTATGACACATTATACTGAGTTTGTGCAAAGAAGGCTGTCTGTTGAATAAGACAATATCACCGTCATATAAATGTCTTTCAACTGTATCTCCATTTCGTAATTTGGCTGCAACTAATTTTCGATTTCCATATCTCAAAAATCTAAATATAAATGATTTTGTTTAAAAATTTATATTTTAGTCATATATTTAAATTTAATTACGTTTTGAGTCCGGAGGCTTTTTCTTCTACAAAGTTTGCCCCCGGATGAGAGTCGGCTCCATTCAACACAAGCTGTTTCATCAAATTAATGTTGGCTGAGGTCACCCGTTCTGGATATGTCAGAATCTTAGCGATATGTTCGGGTACACCAACTTCATCGATCTGGAGATTAGGGTCGGGACTAATGACACTCCGAGAAGAAAAATCAACTCTTTTTCCACTTAAATTTCCGCGAAATCTTCCGTGTTTTCCTTTAAGGCGTTGAACTAATCCACGGCTCGGCTTTTTCGGTCTCATATTAAAAGGTATTCCAGATATTTCACTATTAATATAAAGAGATGTTTGTAATTGAAGGAAATCCCAGTCCTCGACAATTAATCCCATTCGAGCTCCGCTTGACTTTCGTTTGGAAATGATATCGTTTACAAATATGATTTCACTCAACTTTATAGTGAGGTCGTCTTCGTTCGAACCCGTGTCTAAATCATTGATCACTGACGGCCTTATACAAGAAGGCGGAACTGCTATCCGAGTGAAAATCATGTCTTCCGGACTATGACTACGAATAACAAGTAATGGATAATCTTTTTTCGGTATCTGTTTGAATAGACTCAAAACTGTCAACGGATCCAAAAGTTCTGACTTAGTCTTTCGCAAAAACTCAATGATGTCTTCATTATGAATAACCATATCAGTGAAATTGTCGATTAGGATATCTTCAGCATTCTTTGCTTTAGAAGTAGTCGAAGGCGTACAGACATGAATAATCTTATAGAGTCCTATTTTCTTGACCGCACCATTGAATGCCCCACAAAATGGACAAAACTTTACTTTTTTGCATTTGTCAACTATTTCTTTATGCATTGATTTCTTTTCCAAATAATTGAGGTCTGGTTTTCGGAATTTCCATATGAAACGATTTCTCAATTCAATCGGTAATAAAACTCGCGAACATTTCTTACAAATTGATTGTAAAATATTTAAAATGAATCGAAAATATCCGACATGAAAGACCGGTAACGCGAGGTCTATATAACCGAAATGTCCCACACATTCGGCTAATCCCTGACCACATGTTTCACACTTTAGATCTTTCTGACTCGTCCCTAATCAATATAAATTTGTTAATTTATAATTAAAAACTATTCAAATAAAATACATACCAAGTCGAGTGTCTAAAACACCGAAAAGTGAAGGCTTTCTTGTCTTTCCAGTCGATGACTCGTAAAGTATTTTATTAATGCACTGAATATGACTTTGTTTTCTCAATTCAACGGCATTGGGAATACTGAATGACAACTGACTTATTTTCATTCCTATATGAGTTCCTCTCAACTGTTCCTTTTCCATCATTTATTACTTTAATCACAATTCAAATCACATAAATTTATATTAATATAATCACCAAAAGTCAAAATATCGTAAGCGTTGATCAAATCATCTTTTTGTTTACAGTTTCCATAGAAACCATTGACTCAACAAAAACAATAACAATTCAAATAAAAGTTTGTATTTTTAAACTTTTTAATAGTTTTCAGTCAAATTTGAATAATTTTTAATCAATTATTGACTTATATTTCAATTAAATTTCATTGAAATGAAATCATTAGACTATTTATCTCTCAGTATTAATATTTTATTAGTATTTCTGTTGAATGACATCAAAAGTGATGACAATTTTAATGAATTGAATGAAAATAATTTTCACGAAAAATCAAAATATTTAAAAGAAAATAATAAAAAGTTTGAAAAATGGAAAAAATATTATGATTTAATTGAAATCTCGAAACAGAATTACAACAAAATTAATGTCAATATTAATCAAACTAATAGTAATTCGTGTGAATGTTATCTAAATTTATTAGAAAATGATTTGAGTTATTGGAAAAACTCTGGAATCAGTGAAGACCTGATCAGTGAAACAATGAGTCGAACGCATGGAATTCAGTATCAGATCTTTGAACACAAGTTATTCAGAGAAAAAGAGTGTCTTTTCCCCTCTCGTTGTGAAGGCGTTGAACACTTCATAATGAAGATAATCGATCGCTTGCCAGACATGGATCTAATAATTAATGTCAGAGATTATCCTCAGGTTTATAAGTCATGGAAAGCATTCCCGATATTTTCATTTTCAAAGGACACGACACAGAACATTGACATAACATATCCCGCGTGGACTTTCTGGTGTGGCGGACCAGCTATCGATCGATACCCGGTTGGGATCGGAAGATGGGATTTAATGCGAGAAAGAATAGTAAAAAATAGTGTTCACTGGAATGACAAGGAATTGATTGCCTTTTTTCGAGGCTCCAGAACTTCTAGCGATAGGGATCCTCTGATTAGGTTAAGCAGAGCTCAACCACATCTGGTGAGAGCCCACTACACTGCTAACCAGTCCTGGAGGTCGAAGGCCGACACTTTGGGCGAAGATCCTATGCCGACAGTGACGTTTGAAGACCAGTGTAATTACAAATATTTGTTTAATATGAGAGGTGTCGCGGCTTCATTTCGATACAAACACCTATTTTTATGTAAATCTCTTGTATTAAATGTTGAATCAAATTGGATCGAATTTTTTTACCCACAACTTAAGCCATGGGTTCATTATGTGCCCATTGATAAGGATTTTAGTGATACTGAAGATATATTGCATTTTCTCAAAGAAAACGACGAATTGGCTAAAGATATAGCTGAAGAAGGTTTCAATTTTATATGGAATCACTTGACTCTTGATTCAGTTGATTGCTATTGGGAACAATTGTTAACCAGATATGCAAAACTTTTGAAATATAAACCAATATTTAATACAAATTTAATAAAAATTAAGAGTAGATTATAATTATATAAGAATATTCTGATTTACATTAACATAAATAAATATATATTTAAAAAATAAATTCAATCAATTAAACGGAATGTTAATAATATTGAATAAAGATAACGGACATCCTTTATAATGTATTTTACATTTGTCTCCACTTTTCATTCCTTTTTTGCCAATTTTTTCTGCTTCTTTATATACAGACAGCAAACCTGTGGTATCACTTAATATCGATGAACTGTTAAAGAGTGAAAAAGTTTTATTAATAAAAATCAAAATTACATTGATTTATAAGACTTACGTTAAAAGCATATCAACTATTTCGCCAACCAATCCGGTCGATGCGGACATGAATGGCACCTCAGATGCTTCACAAATAGCTCTCAACAAACAAACTTTACCGAAATTTTTGTGCGATTTCTCTATATGTCGATACAATTGTGCCCTCGAATTGGTTCGAGTTCTGTTTGAAGCCGACGGTTGTTTTGTTGTAATGTCATTATTTCCAGAAAACATGGTCTGTCTCACAGCCTCGACCACATCCATAGCACTCGGGAACCGTATAGATATCGGTAATTCAAAGCCGAATCCCGATTGAATCGTATTGGACGAGACCATTGGCATTTCAACCTTTGGAATAATTTTCATCATCGAAGCTGTTGTCGGCAATACTAGTCTTTGCATTCGTTCGCATTTTATCGATACGAATAAAATAAATAAATTAACCACTACTATGAACTTCATGTTTGGGTTAATGATTGATTTGTATCACTTGATCCTTTTGATCAAATTTATTTATATGCATAGTATTGACCCAGTGTTTGAGGTCAATAATGATGTGACTCTGCTGTTTGTCAGTGGAAACAATATTAATTAATCGTTTGGTTCCTCTCTTAAGACTGCTGTCTCATCATTGTTGGGAAGTATTGTTCAAAGTAACTGACCGGTAACCTGTTTTGCTCTGTCATTCAAAACCTTGATATTTGTTAAGATTTTCTAATTTTTTTAGTCTTTTATAACTTATAGCTTGAGTTGAATGGTAGAAAGTTTTCAGTTATTATTAACAAAGTATCAAAAGTTTTCGTATAAATAATGGAATCAATGGTTATTTTTCTTTCATTTAAATTATATATATTTTTTGCTATTTATCAGTTATGCATAGCTTCTGAAGAAACTTCAGTACATCATCGAGTGAGAAGATTTGTGTTCACCAGGAATTCGAAGATCTCATTCGACATCGAGCTTATGTTCTCGATTCCCAGTTTGGGTGGCGTTGACGTAGACCTAAACATCGATTTTCCGCTTTCAATTACTATGTTGAACGACACACTCATCTTCAACCCAATAACTGTTCCGTATCTTATTGTACCCGAACCTCAACTAAATCCAGCAAACTTTCCATCATATATGCCCAATCATTATAGCTATGATACATATTATGGCTCTGGAAGTGGTTCTCCATATTATTCACATCAGGCGATGAAACGAAGTCTTGGCGCTGCCTCTGCTCAACATCGATATGACCTCTTCAATGCAATTTCAGAGACGCTTCAAAGGTAAGCTTCAATCTTATTAAGTAAGCACCAAATGGTTTAATTCAATTATTTAGTTATGGAATTGATGGACAAACTTGTATTTGTAAAGCAATATGTGAATTAGCCCACACACCAATGCTAATTGAGTCCCCACTTCATGAAATTCTTGAACATATCTTAATGTATGTAATCTTTTGTGATAATATATATTCATTCCTATTAAAAAGTATTTTTTTTATGAATTAAGTGTTTCTCGTGCTTATGATGAAGAAGGTTTACTAGAAGAATTTATAGCAGCAGAAAACTATGGTAAAAAAGGCAAAAATTGCTCAGAAAAGTACAGTTCTTGCTATTTTAGTATATTTCAAAGTCTTGACGATTAGCTTAAATATCCCACGAAAACAAATGATGCTTTACTAACATATCTCGTACACCATCTTTCGAAACCGGAGATTTAGGCTGAAGTGTTTCGACCAACTCTGCGTTTGGGTTCAAATTAAACGAAAATTGTGTCAATAATCTGGAAATTTAAAAAGCATTTTATTTATTACATTTCATCTATTTATTAAACTAGTTGCAATATTTATTTATTGAAATAAGTTATTTGTTTAGCATGAAAGTTTATTAAACTACTTTTACCTTAATTCTGCCTTGATCATTTTCCATACGGGACTGTTTAGAAAACTCCAATTGTGATACCATTTAGATATTATGTGAGGTTGAGTTCCACAAATCACAGCAAACCATTCGTGTAGAATCTGTTGATTCAATGCAATACATAATAGTGAACGAAGCTTTACATCCATGGCTTCATTTTCATGCGAATGATTTATATGTGCAATACTTCTATATAGTAATTCAGACGGAGTCAATACTTTTGCAAATTCGTCCAAACGATAAGTTCGGGTCAATACTAATCGAGAATAAATTGAATTAAAATCACTTTCAGCACAAGCTCTCGACACGCTCTCAATGATAATCCAGGGATGTGTATGTATAAAAAGTGTCTTTTTCATCCCGTAAGTAAAAATAGATTTGATTGCATTATAAAGTCTTCCCCGGACTAAATCATTGATGAATGGGATGACTCTATCATCACCGGCAACACTATAGTCCTTACTTCTCTCGTCAAGTAATTCAACAAACTTTGCCGGAAACCAACCCCTCAGACCATTCAACTCTCCGACCCAACAGTGCTCATCTCTCTCATTAATTATAGTTATGATATCGTTCTTTCGGAATCCCAGTTCATCAGAATCATGTCTCTGAAAATCAATGAGAGCTTTGGCTCGCCTTTGTTTCAAGCGTTGACTTCTATAATGAAGTTCGTCATCTTCTTCGGTATTATCAATAGATGAATAATCAGGAATCAAATTGACTTTAATGTCTGGTTCATGCACTTCGAAATGTCTTCCTATTGCTGCAATAGATTCATGCAATTCAACTAAAATTGATGTTTGTCTAATATTTTTTGTTTTTAGATCATTGTCTTGTGCTTCAGATGTGAATGGGGTGGTATCGATAATCGATGATTGAACAGCTGATGATGAATCAGCTGAATTGTCCTGTTTTTGCTTATCTGTCAAATACTGAACAAACTTTTCTCCATTATTCCATATTGACATCAATGATTGCAAGTCAGTAATATGTGAGGGCAAATCAGATAAGGCATTGAATATTGTGGCTGAATCTTTACTCATACAAACAAAATCTTTTTGGCAAACGATAAGCCCTATTGTTAATTGGAATAAAACTATTGATCCATAATAAAAATAAAGATCCCAGAAGTGAAATAGTATTTTAGTGTCATGAATGAATCCGGCAAATAATGCTGAAAACCAGTGCGAAGTTATTAAACTTAATTCTATA
>JAUJYR010000196.1:0-10152 GCA_033995805.1 Hermannia gibba
TAAATATCAGTAAATATAAGTTTTCATTAGTAATATCAGGTCTGACGAAGATTTTGCATTCTGTTAATGATATGGTATGTCTCATGTTTTATATATCTAACAAATCATTGATTTGTTGCCATTCATTTGTCTTAATATGAATTATATTTAAATACAATTGATTTAAATAATAGCGCGCACAAACTCACGGACAAATACAACCTGAGTTTGAAAGGAATTTTTATGAATCACAGCTAATTGTTTTGGATACACTTGAAAAATGTTTGAGTAGTCAACCAAAGGAAACGACGCGTTTTGATGAGGCCATGAATGTTAAGGCACTGCTGAGAGAGTTATGTCAGGTATTTGTGATAAGATATTCTCGTAAAGCAAACATCCTTAGAAATATTGATCTAAATGTTATTTTATTGAATCAAATTAGTTCATAGATATGCCCAGTGAGAATCCAATGGCAGCTCAACTCAAACTGCTTGCTTCAAAAGTATTGTTTGCTTTAAGTCTAAATAATTTTAATGCAGTTTTTAGTCGTATATCTGCGAGGTATAGAAAATTGATTGTTGAAAACTTTTGAGAAATAACAAAAAAATGATTTATTAGGCTTCAAGAGTTGTCGAGTACTAATGAGGAGAATCCAGATTTCATAGATATAGAACTCATTCAACACATTAATGTAGACGTTGGACGTCTTATTAAGCTATTCAGTGAAGTAAACTTGAAGTTTCGTAGTTTACGAAAAAGTGCTCATTTGGTGCTAATGACCAGTTTGGAAAAGGCTATTTGGAATTGGATGGACACATATCCACAGGAGTTTATGGAACTCCAGAGGAAACCCAACGAAGAACTGGCCGATTGCTGTGATAGACTTTTCGAATTGTTGGACAATTTTGCCGAAAACAATAATAAAAGACGCGCTACTGTATGGCCCTTACAAATCATGCTTCTTGTTCTGTGTCCTAAAATATTAGAAGAGATAGTGAATGCAGATTCTGGTGCTCCCTGTTCTCCAAAACACACCAGAAAAAGACAGTTCATCGATAGTGTCAAGAAAGCATTGGTTCCGCACAACTCTAGCAAACAACTGACAGAAGCAGCGGCTGTTACTTGTGTTAAATTATGTAAAGCTTCGACTTATATTAATATTCTGGACAGTAATAATGTTGTCTTCGCTCTCGTCCAGACTGTAATCAATGATTTAAAGCTATTACTTTTCAATTCGAAACCATTTATTAGAAGTCAATCCAATATTAGCCAAGACGTTGACCTAATGATCGATTGTTTTGTATCAGTTTTTCGTATAACACCTCATAATAATGAGGCGCTTAAGGTTTATATAAATTCAATTATATAATCAATTATACAATAAATTCAATTATTTCACTAATATCTGAATCAACATATAAAAACATTTTTAATTATAGGTTTGTTTGAACCCAAACTCGCCATCGATGTACCATTTCGTACTCGTTTGTTCACTGTATCGAATTGTGACTCAACCGCGACTTGTTTGGTGGCCACTGATTGACATTGTGTACAGCAAAGCACCCGAATTGCGAATCATGTTCACCGACACCCTCACGAAAGTAACGCAGGGCTGTCTCACTCATACTCCACTGCGAATGATTCAGGTATTTATTTATTAATACAATATAAAGCTTTAATCAATTTCTAACATTTTAATATTTTATCTCTTTCTTGCATTCTGTCTGACTTTCATTGCTTCCATAGCTTTGTCAGGTGTGTAACATTTTAACTTTTAATGCTTTTAATTACAAATTTTTATACCTATATTTCTTTGAATTAATAAACACAGATCGCTGGTTATATGCAGGTAAATCACTATCATTTCCGGTATTCTTAGAGTATTATTTCATTTCTATAAATTTCTATCTTCAATACGTTTGACTTGAATTATTACGAATGTTTTGCTTTGAAACATAGAAACTAATATAAATACATATAAAATAAAATGATAAAATCCATTATAACCTAAATTATATATATTGTTGTCTTATTTGCTTTTAAATAGAGTTTTACACTAAAAGACAAAGTGACAACTTTGAAGTTCAAAGAAAAAACCACTGAAGAGGGTTTAAGTTACAAGAATTTGCTGCTATGGATGGTTCGTCTGATTCATGCAAATCCTATGTTAATGCTTAATAATCAGGGAAAAGCGGGTCATGAAATACAAAGCAGTACTCTTGAGCTTATCAATGGGTTGGTATCACTCGTTCACCAGCCATCGATGCCTGATGTGGCTCAAGAAGCAATGGAAGCTCTGTTGGTCCTTCATTTACCTGACAATATAGAGATGTGGAATCCTGAGGCACCGATCAATACCTTTTGGGACGTTTCTTCTCAAGTATTATTTTCTATTTCACAAAAACTTATTCAACACCAAATCGTCAATTATACCGAAATCCTTAAGTGGTTGAGAGAAGTATTGAAGTGTAGAAATGCATTCTTACAGCGCCATAAAGAGTACGCAAATCTAGGCAGTCATATCGCAATCTGCAAACAAGCGCACATCAAGTTGGAAGTGGTCTTCTTCATGTACTTGTGGTCGATAGACATCGACTCTGTTCTGGTGGCGATGTCTTGTTTCGCTCTTCTTTGTGAGGAAGCTGACATACGCTGTGGTCAGGACGACTTGACTGCCACATATTTGCTGCCTAACTATCATGTATACCAAGAATTAGCTGTTTCGAGCACTATATTAACCACAGGTCGAGCAGCTCTACAAAAACGAATAATGGCTATGTTGAGGAAAATTGAACACTGCACTCAAGGCTGTTCCCAAGCATGGGAGGACACATTCATGAACTGGGACGCGGCCACTAAATTACTTGTTAGTTATCCTAAAGCAAAGTTGGATGTCGTTGAGGGACAAATAGATGGCTTTCATAGAACTGTCAGTAAGAGAAGAGCTTCACATCAAAGTACAGATCATGAATTAGAGGATCAAATCAATGAATGGGCAAACATGACTGGCTTTCTGTGTGCTTTGGGTGGAGTCTGTCTGCAGAGGAAGTCTCCCTCAGCCAAATCCAATATCGCTGCATCTTTGTTACTCGATTCCACCCGAAAGGGTTCGATGTTGAGCTCAGCTCAGGATTCTTTACAGTACTGTCCGGTCACACAATTTGTTGGCCAAGTCTTGAAACTTCTCGTTTGTCATAATGAGAAATTCGGAACTCAAATACAAAAACACGTTAAAGACTTAGTGGCACATGAAATAAGTCCAACTCTATATCCTATACTTTTCGATCAAATTAAAACTTTAGTCGAGAAATTCTTCGACGCCATGGGACAAGTGATGCTGACAGACACCAGCACTCAATTCATTGAACACATTATTTTCATCATGAAAAGTGTTTTTGAAAATAAAGTCGAACAGTCGACAGAACATTTGGGTTTAACAAGTATTGAACAAATGATGTTAGCAATAGTTCGATATGTCAGGCATTTGGACTCTAATAATGTCCATTACATTCACATTAAGACCAAAGTTTGTCAATTAGTTGAGGCGATGATGTCTCGAAGGGATGACTTATCGTTCAGGCAAGAGATGAAATTCAGGAATAAATTAGTTGAGTATCTGACAGATTGGGTTATGGGTAACTCACATCAGATGCAACCGCCAGGATCTACTGATTTGACACCACTGCTCAGGGATTTAGACCAGTCATGCATGCAAGCAGTGGCAGCACTTTTAAGAAGTTTACCCCTTCAGCCCGAGGAAAATGATAGGGGAGATCTGCTCGAAGCCAAATCACAACTCTTTCTCAAATACTTCTCACTTTTTATGAATCTTCTGAATGAATGCAGTGAAGCCGTTCCGGCTGAAGAGTCAGTGGTCGGAACGTCTAATGACGTGACCTCAAGATATGCGAGAATTCAAGCCTCAAAATTGAGTGAATTGCGAACCTGTACTATTCAGGCAATGTCTAACTTATTGAGTGCTAACATTGATTCAGGTTTGATGCACTCAATAGGTTTGGGATATCATAAAGATCTGCAAACCAGAGCAGCTTTTATGGAGGTATTGACAAAAATCCTACAACAGGGCACTGAGTTCGATATGTTGGCCGAAACTGTTTTGGCTGACCGTTACGAACAGTTGGTTCAATTGGTTACTATGATTGGGGAAAAGGGAGAACTTCCTATTGCAATGGCTTTGGCAACTGTTGTAATGACCCCTCAAATGGATGAATTGGCCCGAGTTTTCGTCACATTATTCGATGCCAAACATCTTTTGTCACCATTGCTTTGGAACATGTTTTACAAAGAAGTAGAAGTGTCTGACTGTATGACAACACTATTCAGAGGCAACAGCCTGGGCAGTAAAATAATGGCATTTTGTTTCAAGATTTATGGCACTTCTTATTTGAAAGCACTTTTAGAGCCTTTGATAAAACCTTTGGTTACTGAACAGCCAGCGAACATCATGAGCTACGAAGTAGATCCCGCTCGACTTGAGGAAGGCGAAGAAGTAGAAGTGAACCGTCGAAACCTGTTGGCTCTGACGCAACGTGTTTTCAATGCCATTATATTGTCTTCTGATAGCTTCCCATCACAGTTGCGATCGATGTGTCACTGTTTATATCAAGTTCTGAACAAAAGATTTCCAAACTTTCCGCATAATATTAGTGCTGTCGGAACTGTAATATTCTTACGTTTTATAAATCCTGCGATAGTTTCTCCTTATGAAATGGGAATCATTGATAAGCAGCCGATTTCTAAAATAAAACGCGGACTAATGCTTATGTCAAAAATATTACAAAATATCGCAAATCATGTTGAGTTCAGTAAAGAGCAACACATGCTTCCATTCAATGACTTTCTGAGGGCTAACTTCGAGTCGGGTCGACATTGGGTAATACAGATCACCTCTGACTGTGAGACCATTGACCATCAGGCGAGTCATAACCTCTCATTTATAAGCGATGCCAATGTTCACGCTTTGCATCGTCTTCTGTGGAACCATCAGGAAAAGATCGGAGACTATTTGTCCAGTTCTAGAGATCACAAAGCAGTCGGAAGGCGTCCATTCGACAAAATGGCAACACTTCTGGCATATTTGGGACCACCAGAACACAAAACCATCAGTGACTCGCAATGGAATTCAATGGATATGACGAGCACTAAATTCGAGGAAATAATGTCTAAGCATAATATGCATGAGAAGGATGAGTTCAAGTCGATAAAGTCACTCAACATATTCTACCATGCTGGCACCAGCAAAGTCGGAAACCCCGTCTTTTACTATATCGCTCGCAGGTATAAAATCGGAGAAACTAATGGTGATCTTCTTATATATCACGTAATTCTCACTTTGAAACCATTTTGTCACAAACCTTTCGAAGTTGTCATTGACTTCACCCATACATGTGCTGATCACAGATTCAGAACTGAATTCTTACAGAAATGGTTCGTTGTTTTACCAGAAATAGCTTACGAGAAAATAGTTGCCACTTATATTTATAATTGCAACTCATGGGTGAGAGAATATTCAAAATACCATGATAGGCTTTTGATGCCTCTCAAAGGCAATCGAAAACTCATTTTCATTGACACTCCTCAAAGACTCGGTGATTATATAGAAGTCGATCAACAGCGTCTTCCCGGCGCCACATTATCTCTTGAAGAAGATCTTAAAGTATTCAACAATGCTCTTAAACTTTCACACAAAGACACAAAAGTGGCGATTAAAGTAGGCCCGAGTGCTATACAAATAACATCAGCCGAAAAAACTAAAGTTTTAAGTCATTCAGTTTTGTTGAATGATGTCTACTATGCTTCTGAAATCGAAGAAGTTTGTCTCGTAGATGATAATCAGTTCACTCTTACCATTGCGAACGAAAGTGGACCGCTTTCCTTCATCCACAATGATTGCGATAGTATTGTTCAGGCTATCATTCACATACGCACGCGTTGGGAATTATCACAGCCGGATTCTGTGACAGTCCATACCAAGATTCGGCCCAAAGACGTTCCCGGAACTCTTCTCAATATGGCTCTCCTCAATCTCGGAAGTGCTGATCCCAACCTCCGAACAGCTGCTTATAATTTATTGTGTGCTTTGACCGGAACTTTTGATCTCAAAATAGAGGGACAGCTTCTCGAAACTGCTGGACTTTGCATACCTTCAAACAATACAATTTTTATCAAACAAATAAGCGAAAAGCTAGCTATCAATGCATCTCACCTTACGCTCGAATTCTTAGAAGAATGTATTCAAGGCTTCAGAGCTTCTAATATTGAATTAAAACATTTATGTCTTGAATACATGACTCCATGGCTCCCAAACCTGACTCGATTTTGCAAACATTCTGATGATAATAAACGTCAAAGAGTTGCCACAATTTTGGATAAATTAATAACATTAACGATAGAAGAAGTAGAGATGTATCCATCAATTCAAGCAAAAATATGGGGAAATATTGGACAGGTTTCTGATTTACTTGATTTAACACTTGACAGTTTCATTAAGAGGTCTGTGACAGGAGGTTTAGGGAGCACTCAGGCAGAGATCATGGCAGATACTGCTGGTAAGGCTTTATATAATTGATTACTTTTAAATTAATATTAAACACATAACTATATTCCCTATAAACAGTTGCTTTGGCCTCAGCTAACGTTCAATTGGTGGCAATGAAGGTGATCAGTCGACTCTGTCGTGTTATTGAGAAAACGTGCACTTCTCCGACCTCTACTCTCGAGCAGCACCTCATGTGGGACGACATCGCTATTTTAGGTCGTTATTTACTTATGCTTTCGTTCAACAACTGTCTGGACGTGGCCAGTCATTTGCCTTATTTATTTCATATCGTAACACTCCTCGTACATACCGGTCCCATGTCTTTGAGAGCATCGATCCATGGCTTAGTCATAAACATTATACATTCGCTCTGCACTTGTACTAAGCCATCATTCAATGGCGAAACTCAACGACTACTTCGTCTAAGTTTAGACGAGTTTTCATTGTCAAAGTTCTATTTACTTTTTGGTATCAGTAAAGTCAAGTCAGCGGCCGTCACAGCTTTCAGGTCAACAAATACAGGGAGTAATGGACGTCACTATTGTTCCGATCGACACCATTATCTTCCAAATGATAGGTCTTTCAATACGTCAATTGGTGAACACCAAGAGAGAATGCCTTTGGCTTCGTTAGAGATCATAACTGATGCACTTTTGGAAATAATGGAAGCGTGCATGAAGAACATTCCCAACTGTGATTGGCTCCAGCAGTGGACTGAACTCTCTAAATCATTCGCATTCCGATACAACCCTGCACTGCAACCCAGAGCTATAATTGTTTTCGGTTGTATTTGTAAATCAATTACAGACCAAGAAGTCAAACAATTACTCAGGATTCTCGTCAAAGCTCTTGAGTCTTTTCAAGACTTGCAACTGATTGAAGCCATAATTATGGGTCTGACTCGACTTCAACCTCTTTTGGCACCGGAATCACCAATACATAGGGCACTGTTCTGGGTCGCAATATCTGTGTTACAATTGGATGAAATGTCTTTATATGCCTCAGGATTAGCACTTCTGGAGCAAAATCTTCATACACTGGATTCTATGAACATTTTCGAACACACGACTCTCAAACACATCATGATGTCTACCAGAGAACCACTTGAGTGGCATTTCAAGCAATTGGACCATTCAGTAGGTCTCAGTTTCAAATCAAACTTTCACTGTGCTCTTGTCGGACATCTTATCAAAGGCTTCAGACATCCGACGCCTACAACAACTTCACGAACTGCTAGAATTCTGAATATGTTATTAGGAATAACAGCCAAACCACATAAACGCGATAAATTCGAAGTCACTATTGATAGCGCACCATATTTAAGTGCATTAGTATCGGTTTCAGATGAAGTTCAGAGTCGATGCCATTTAAAACATCGAATAACAAGATTAGTATCAGAGTCGCCCTCAACCAAAAATTTTACTTCAGATCTGCAGCAAAATTCATCGACGAATATAAACGGCTCTTCAAATTCTCCTAAAAATCCTCCGTCGACTCCAACTCAACAAACACCTTCTCCAACACCACTACCATCGCCTTCAACTTCCATGTCTTCATGTATAAGTCAAACAACACAAACAACTATAATACAATCGAGTTATACTATGAACCAATTGCACCCTCAGTCACCTTCAACCACCTCTATATCATCACATCCATGCACGCCTACCAATAGAAGGCAAAAGTCATGGGATCTGCTCGACCAAAATGCTATATCACAGGCAAAACTCGGAAAGTCTATGGCCTCTCATTTTCAAAATCATTTGCATCAGACTTTGAATCATACTTCAGTACAACCACATAAAGATCCAGCAAAACATTGGAAGAGCTTAGATATTGAAGCCGCCAATAATTTCCGACCATTATTCAGAACTCAACGCAGTAGCTCAATGCCGACCCCCAAAGTACATAAGAGTGTGGACACTTCGGTCTCCAGTGGAAGTGTTGCTCTCATGCCCGACAACGGCAGTGCTTCCAGCAGTCGAGGCAGAGGTTCACCTGAAGACAGTACAATAGCTGCAGATGATATTGACCATCCCGGTACAATCAAAGCCAATAAAAACAGAAACTCCAGGGTTTCAGTTTCTAATGAAGACAATGTTCTCTTAGATCCTGATGTCTTGACTGACTTTCCAACACAGGCTCTCGTTCTAACAATCCTTGTAAGCATAAATTTGATTATAACATAATATTTGATAATCTAATTATATATTATCTGATTTCAGGCAACACTGGTTCGAAACACAACCGATGAAATCGAAATGCGAATACTCTATGAATATCTCGCAGAAGCATCTGTTGTATTCCCAAAAGTTTTTCCAGTCATGTAATTATCTGAAAAATTGATCATTTGTTTTATTAATAACTTTTTGCATCTCTTGAACAGTCATTCATTATTAGACGCAAAGATAACAAGTGTATTATCTTTATGTCACGATCAGATCATTTTAAGTGCAGTACAAAGTATTATTCAGAATATGATCGCGTGTGAAGATGCACAACAACAACCACATTATTTACAGAGTAAGTCTCAATAAATAATAATTAAGTATTTGTTAATTTGATTTTTCACCCAAAAAGCATTTGGTTTCGGAGGTCTGTGGCGATTCGCGGGTCCATTTTCCAAGTCCTATCAGTCGAATTTAGACAACGCAGAGCTGTTTGTTAACTGTTTAGAAGCTATGGTCGAGACGTGTCTGCCTATTGATGACGGAGAGAATCGTGAACTCGAATATCCGAGCACTTTGAGTGTGTCGTCGACTATGAATCTCTCGTCATCGATGTCTAGTTTGACTCTCGGATCGCCCACTGATAAAGAACTCAATGCTAATGAATATCATTCGAGTAATTCAGTATCGAGTGTTGCAAATGCAGAAACAAAAAGACATAACGTTTCGAATCAACACCAGTTCACTAAACAAAGAAGTTTTAAATGTAAAAATCCTAAGAATGGTAAATAATGGTTATATTGTAAATATTTTACTCCTATTAAACATTATTCATTGTTGACTGTTCTCTGTTGATCTCAATTTCCTGATGAGATAAAATGCCAAATTATATCACATTATTATATATTTTGATAAAAAAAATTAGAGCATATTCAATGAATTTATATGATTCATTATAAAGTTATTAAATAATGCAAAAAAGTAATTTTAGTTAGATTTTACTATTAAAGGAGAGTTCATTAATTCCAAAACATTTACTACTTTTAAGTCTTATATAAATTATAGTAACACTCACTCGAGGTTGTGGGGACGCATCAGTTGTATTGCCCGTTAAGTTAGTTGTATTGCTTGTATTCGAGGCCTTCTCTATAAACGATGAATTGGGTTGACCTGACTCTGAGGTTGAAATTGATGTAATAGTGGTGAGACTGAGATTTAGCACAGAGTCTGATTGAGGCAATAATACAGACTCTGATAGAACAGGACCGGACTGTGTCACAGTGTTATTTACTACGGAATTAACAAATAGTTGAGATTCTGTAGACTCTGAGGATGTGATTGTTTGGGATCCATTTATTTGGTTAGAGTTTAGCACCATATCAGACATTACAGTAGATGACAATTCATGTGCAATAGTTGTGACAGAAGAAAGAGTTGATCCAATTT
>JAUJYR010000197.1:0-10149 GCA_033995805.1 Hermannia gibba
AATTCAACGATATTTCTGATATAGCATGAATAACACAATCACTAAATGATTTTATCAGCTTTTTTCTTTCAATCGAAACTTTCGCTTTTATTAATGCTTTTAGCTAACTCGCACAATTAATAACTGAACTGCGCCTTAACCAGTTCTTGATATAGACGAGATGTTCTTAATTAAGAAATTTATTTGTTCGATATTTCAACTTGATCAACTCAATCAAACTAATAATAAATAGTAGAATTTTTAACAGAAATGAGGCAAAAAATGTCCGATTATTGCAATAACTTGATTATCTCGAGAGATACTTTATAGAAAAAATTACCTGATGGCCCATTCGAAATTGTAATTTTTACCCTTTAAGATACGCATTTATAAATAATTTTCCATTAAGGATATATAGTACAATTTATTATAGAAAAAAGGCAAATTTTCCAGGAAAACGTTTAAAAAAGCAAAAATAACAAAAATTATGGAAAATCACGAAATAGGTTTCTAATGAATTTTGACCCTCTACAAGTTTTATTATATCTCTTCTAGTTTTTGAGATATAGCAAGTTGTGCTGAAGCTGTTCTGAATTAACCATGGTAAAATCCCATTATACAGTGAATGCGTCCTTAAAAACCATAGTTGCAAATTATTTTATATCAAATTTTGTTAATGTTTAAGTAGATTTATTACTAGAAAACTGGTTTCCGAGGTTTTTGCGTTGGGTGTATATATTCGGTTTTAATAATTTTTACTTCCGTCCACAGAATCAAATGAAGGAAATTATTGTCGCGAATAATAAATAATAGCATCGAAATAAAACCCAAATAAGTCTTTCATATGTTCAAGTAATTTTTCTACGAAAATACTTTTACCAGATTGTCTTTTACCACAAATCATAAATCTACTAGGATGATTTAAAGTCACATCATATACTTTGTTATGATGTGACTTTAAAACAACCTAGTAGATTTATGATTTGTGATCCTATTATTGATCCTATAATACATCATAAATGAAGATAAAATTCAAAAACAATAATTTTTATTTATTAACCATTGAGTAAATACATTTTTAGTAATAACATTTTTTAATATTTTACATTTACACTCTCTCCAATCTTTAACTTTTCTTTGTACTATCAAAACACCAAAATTTTCTTAAGTCGCAAATCGTAAAATTCCATTGCCAATATTTTCAATTGAAAGCAGGACTTATTTATCTGTAGGAAGAACATAAAGCGGTTTTATATCTAGGTCATTGGTTACTTCTTGAGCAGGCAAAATAATTCCATTAAAATTTTCATCTGAATGGAAGTTGAAATCGGGTAAGTTGTTTCTTCAGTGCGAATCCAAATAACTTCAGAGCAAAATATTTCCTAGAAATGACCTTCAACACAATTTTTATTTTCAACATGAAAAGAAGTATTTCGAAGCCATAGTAACTAGTAATAGAAACTTGTTATTTACTGAAACGAAATTTATAGATTTTGTGAAAATATTCTATTGGTTAAATTATGTAAAGGTAAAAAGTAAAAAGATATTTGATTGGATGATATTATAGCTAAAAAACCAATTTATTATATTTCACAAAATTTTTTAAAACTATTTTGCATTAATGCATTTCATGAATACGTCAGAGATTGATTTTAGCGATATTCGCTTAGTTTTGTGTTCTGAAGGTTATAAAATAAACGATTTTATTCCGAGAGAAATTGGTTACTGGTCAAGAAATATAAATGGTTCAATTCCGATACGATATCGCATTAATATGAAAATCTTTAATAATATTTTATGAAACCTTTAATTTAAACCTTATTAATTCTCATCTTGAATGATGTTGTATTAAATGTCCGAAAAGTTCAATTAGCCGTAGATTATATTTTCGCAAACGAATCTATATTGCAAAGCAATAAAGCTATTTACGCAATCAAGAGAACTCTGGTTAAAGAACTTAATCTTCCACAAGGACAAAAAACATTCGTATTGGATAATGTTTTAATGGGTTAAATGCCAGAAAAATTAATAATAGAATTGTTACACATGCAGCTTCTTTAGGAGACTATAAAAGAGATCAATTCGAAAGTAATGACCTTTAATATACTCAAATTCATAGAAAGTTTTCCTGTCACAGCTTATGAACCTGATTATGCTAACAATAAATACGAGAGAGAATATTACGACTTTTTCCTTAATCAGGGAACAACCCAAATTAAATCTTCAACTAAAATTACATTTGCTTATTTCAAAAAAATATTTTGTTTCAACAATTTTAATTTCAATGCAGACTTTGATAATCCCAAAGAAAATGAATATATAATTTACTAAATAACGGATTTATTAATATTGAGCAAAAGTTTTCAGCTGCTTTAGCTGCAGCTCTAAAATGCATAGTTTATGCAAAATTCAACAATGTAATTGAAATTGATTTAAACCGAAATGTCACTGTTGATTATTGATGTATACCACTCAGCTGATTCGGGTATTGAAAATGTATGAGTTTACTAAAAAAAACATTTTGTGGTGTAATTCCTATTGATAAACTACCA
The DNA here is from genome assembly GCA_033995805.1 of Hermannia gibba. NCBI lineage: Eukaryota > Metazoa > Arthropoda > Arachnida > Sarcoptiformes > Hermanniidae > Hermannia > Hermannia gibba. Next base: position 2,532 of record JAUJYR010000197.1, read on the forward strand.
ATTCGAAAAGAAAAAAACCATGCAGTTTCATAATAAACACTGATCCTTCATCTTTGCCTGGTGAACATTGGGTTACAATAATAATATTCGAAACTTAGTAAAATTTAAAGGGAATTTTTAATAACCGAAAGTCGTAAACATTTTATTAATTGGTGTTTGCTTCTCATCAAGTGATTTTGAACATTAAATGAAAACTTTTACCATCTTAAGTATTAAAAATGTTGCAATTCTCAAGCCAGGTGTATATTTAAAATCTGTATTTACTTTATTAGTCATCATTATCATAATTTCATTTCTAAGAGTATTGATAAATATAAATTATATGAAATATAGAATAATTAAAAAATATTCATTACCTAAAATCTGAATCCATATTCTGAGAAATTATTTCAATGTTGAATTTTTGGAGCATAATCTTCTTGCCATTGATTCTGCCGAATGTGCGATCAGGGAACTGAAATTTTAGGCCAGTTGGAATTTTAGCTGTTTCACCAGCTTTAACAGTTCCAAATTCACATGTATATAACTCCCATCAAAAGCTAATTTTAACCCAGATTTTTGTATCATAAGCAGTAGAACGAACTTTCATTTATTTAAGTATAGGTAAACCTGTAAATAATTGAAATAATGAAAATAAATGCATAACGGCTTAAGTAAAAAAAATTTATTTTCAAAATAGTTTTTGAGATTACAATTTTTTATAAAAAAATATAGATAGGATAACAATATATTTCACTAAGAATATGAAAATTAAATGCAACTCGATTCAAAATCTTTTTCACCACGAGTTGTCTGTGAAAGATCTTCGGTGCTCTCTTTCGGTAGTACAATTTTATATTGATGTACTACCAACTGGGCAATTCGATCAAATTTTTTGTATACGAAATCTTCCCAACCATTATTTGCAAAAACATTTTTTAATTCACCTCTAAAAATTAAGTATTTTATTGAGATAGAAAAAGAAATTAATTTTTTTTAATACCTGTAACCTGGATCGATTACACCAGACATGATATCAACATAATGATTTGCAGCCAAACCACTTCGACTCAAAATTCTTTCATAAGTGTTAAGTGGAAATTCTAACATCAGTCCAGTTCCAATGATTTTGCGTCAACCTGGTTCGATTATTCCACTCTCGATTTCTTTCAAATCGAATCCAGCATCAAAGTCATTCAATTTTGGAATCTTAGCTTCAGGTTTGGTTTTCTTGAAAACCAAATATAGAGTATCATCACCTGTAAAGAAAAACATTTGTAAATAAATACACTACGAATTTTTTGAAAATTCAATTTAATTCAGTAATTAATAATCTACATTTCAGCTTCAATAAATATTTACAAATTATAACATTAAATTTTATTCATTTTTAATGATTAAAAATCTTGTAATGTCCGAAAGGTAAACTTTCAGAAACATTTTCTAACAAATAACGTTTATATCAAAAGGTTTATATATTAGTTTATTTATTTCAATTGTTTGTACATTGTGTTTTTGATTTCAAACCTTCTCATTTTAGTATAATATAAGTTATTAGCTTTTAGGACATTTTTATAATGTTTGTGTTGCATAGCAGATTTTAAAACAGATTTTTTTAAACCCTTAGCAGTTGCTTTATTTTTATCATTATCATATAGTATAGAATACAATTTTTATTTCAATCCTACGAATTCAGTTACTATTTTCCCCCCAAATTCTTCTTTTGAATAGCCCATTTTCTTTTTGTTATAATCATTTCTCAAAATATGTTCTTTGGGATAATTTGAAAAATCCATAATATTACCAAAATGTGATTCCAAATCCGCAAAAACATCGCTTGTTTTAATTGAATGAAGAAATGAATATGTGTCTGTATATAATAAGTTTATGTTATTGCCATAAAATGATTGAGTAATTTCATAATGTAATTTATACAATAATAATTAACTTATTTCTAAAACTGTGAATCCACAAAAAATCGGACGATTGAGCTTGATAAATTGTTTGTTCATTTTAAATATAGCTTTATTTTTGTCTAAAATTGTAAAATCATTGTAAATTTGATTAGATATCCAGCGTTTTGCTTGTTTTTCAGTCAGAGCTAATCTAACGTTCATATGTTTTCGATTATTCTGAATAGATTTGCCAAACACAATATTATTCATTAATTTATATAAATCTCTTTCGAAATCGATTTGCGCATTTGTTCTTAAACGAGTATTTAGATCTATATAAGGTTTAAGCCAAGCAGATTGTGAAAATTTTATAACTCTATAAATTTTACTTATTTTTAACCCTAGTTTGAGATAATAGTTCAAATTTTTGAAATTAACAATATATTTTAATTTATATAAAGTTACACCATAAGCTTACTTGTAACAGTTCTCTTATAACCAAATATTTTCAACGATTTTAATGTTTTAATTTGATATTTACTCAATTTGTTATTGTCTATTATGAAACTTTCAAGTGCTACTGGAAAATCACGATGTTTTTCATGTAATTTTTTGTGATAAATTAAATCAACTTCTAAAACAAATCCCTCATTGCCTTCCGACTCGATACTTTACTAATCAATTAAATTAGATTCACTTTTATCAATCCATTTGAAATCTGACTGAGGTAGCTTTGCACTTAAAGCATAACCATAAAGATTATTAACATCAAGTAAAAGCATATAATTGCTTTCTTTTGTTTCATGATAATTTTTCATAAATTTATTGATAGCTCTCATATAACGGGTTGTAACACCTGACATTCCTCCTTTAATTTCTTTTTCAATAAATTCATACATATCGTTAGTAGATCTAATTTAATATCTGTATATTTAAGAGCTGCTTGCCATGTCAATCCAGGAATTGAATATAAATGAAAAGGCTCTAAACCATAAATCTCTAAAACCTTTTTCCTGAAAGCTTAAAAACGTCACTTAGTAGACTGGTTTCTAATAACATACATAAATCGTGATATTCTGCTAAATATTTTATGTTAAATTTATTCCAAACCTCTAAAGCATGATTGTAATCTTGATCTGTAATTCCAGAGTTATCAAGTTCAGAATAGAATTTATCATTTGAAGATAAACAAGTCTCTTTGAGAAAGTTTTCTGATCAAGAAAAAGTGCTTAAACATTTTGACCATAAATTTGTGATTCCATACGTCAAAGGGATTTCGGGTAAAATTTGTTGTGTTCAAAAAGTATAATTCGAGAATTAGTTACTGTAGACTCAGGAATGATATGCATAATGTATTATATAATCACAAAACTAAAATTCCAAAAGATTTGCAAAACGGAATCTATAGAATTAATTGTCTTAACTGTGGAACAGCATATATCGGTGAAACAAAAAGATATCCTAAAGTCAGGAAAAAAACACAAGACAGCTGTTGAACAACAATTAGTGAATAGATCTCCGGTTGCAAAGCATTGCGTATGTCTTAATCACTCCATAGATAGGGATAATATAAAGATTATTAAAAGAGAAATAATGACTTTTTGAGAAAATTTTATGAATCGATAGCTATAAACACTATCGGCAGAGAACATCTTATGAATCGTAACTCAGGAGAAGTCATTCCTTATGTTAGGCATAAATTTTTAAAAAAAGATTTAAACAATTATTTTTCATCACGCGCTGTATTTTAATTGATAGCTGTTATACGTTTGAGTTATTTAAGTTGAGTTTATTTAAACATCTTTTCAATATCTAAGTCCTGAAGATGGTCTCAGATAAAGACCGAAAATGTTCGGCTAATATATAATTTTATTTTTAACATCAATTTTCACTGATATATTGATATTTATTAATTTAATCTCAGTTAATAAAAACTTTTACAAAAATTCTCTTTGAATTAGGCAAAGGAGTCCATATATTCATATGGATAAACACCTTTACGGAAAAGTAATTTTAGTTTATCTTTATTATTTTCTATTTTTTATGAAAATATCGACTTTTTTATTGGAAAATCGTAATTAGATTTAACTAAATTTTCAGGTAAAGTTGCTAAACTACTGGACATAAATTGAAAAGAGTCTAAAACTCTCAATTCATCAATTTTTAATGTTATATACTTTTAGATAATTTGAGCAACGATTCTACAATTTTTAAAATCTTCAATACTAGGTGAATTAATAATGGAATGAGCATCATAATTCTTAAGATAATGAAAAATTACTGGAATTGATTGTGGAATTACATAATTTATGTTAAAAGTATTATGCGCTGCACCTCTATATTCACCTGATATGTGATCGTGATCACGAATTTTATATTCTATCCATCCATTTTCATTTTCATCCCATATAAATTCTCGTTTGCATAAATAACACTCAGTTGCTCTATCATGAGATATTTTTTCATCGTTTAATAAATCTTTCATTGGATTATTGATTTTAATTCTTCCTAAAAGCTCATCGCTAACTTCTTTCAATTTACCCATATATTTCGCTATTGCACCTTTACCTCTATAATAATCTTTAAATATAACATCATTACAAGAGTAATGATGGAGTTATCAACGACAATCATTGAATAGCCAGATGCAATATGCTTATCTACTAATAATGGTCTATCAGTTAATTGTTTATTCTCCCTACGTTAAATAGATTCGGAATCACAATAAATTACATGGAAATTCCAATTGCCAATAAACTTTTTTGAAGTAAACCTTATCACTCACACCTGCTTTAGGTTAAACAACTGCATTGGGTTTGAAAAATTTACAATTATCAATATGTTTAAAAAATAGAGACTTTGATTTAAAACCGTGTAAACAATTTTCACAGCAATGGTGATATGTTGAATTAACATCAAAGACAAGTCTACTAAGACTATTAATTGGATACCAATGTTTTTTATACAACAATAAATTAATTGTGTTTTTTAATCAAGTTTAGAAATTCGTACAGGAAAAGTACTACTTGTTTGACCTTCAGTTCTACCATATGTGTAAACATTTATTCTTATATCAAACTTATTAGTATTATCCTTCTCAAATTTTTCAATCATGCTCACATCTACTGCAAATTTTAGGCTGCTTTCTAATTCATTTTCATAATTTTTATATTTTGTATATCTCTCTGCATGATTTGTTGTTCCTGGAAAATTTTGAGATAGTACAGCCCACAAAAAACATTTTTGATCTGGTGATTTGATATTATGGCAAAATGGCAGCGCGAGCTGTGATCAATAATGAAAACAATAGTGAATTCAATTTTAATAATTTATCTAATATTAGCAAATTTTACTATTGTGTTGATAAATTTAATAAAAATAAATTACTGTCCATAATTCATTTAAATGTTCGTAGTTTAATTAATAAAATGGATAAAATTAAATTATTAGTGAATATATACAAACAAGATATTTTGTGTTTATCAGAGTCATGGTTAAACTCTCAACACTCTGACAGTGAAATCAATATAAATGATTATAAATTTATAAGAAGTGATAAAAGAGAAGGACGGGGTGGGGGTATAATTGTTTATTATAGTGAAATATCAAATTTTTATTATAAGTCAATTTATGTAAATTCTGATTTGCCTACAAATTTTGAGTGCGTTACACTGGAGATAAACCAATTACTTACAAATGCTTTCTATATAAGCACTGTTTATAGCCCACCACAACAATCCCAGTCCCTTAAAGATAATTTATTTGAATATTTTGAATCATTTTTGGATAAAGAAATAATATTTTTGGGTGACTTCAACCTAAATTTTATTGCAAATGAGCATAGAGAATGGTTCAGAATTGTGAAAAATCATGGCTTTTTGCAGCTTATTGATGATTATACGCGTGAAACTGAAAATACCTCAACAATAATAGATCACATATACGCTAACAATTTGAATAACATATCATGCCATGGTGTGCTACCTTTCTCAATTTCAGATCACCAACCAATATTTTTCAGAAGGAAATTAAACATCAATTCAAAAACTATAAATTCAAACCTATGATAAATATCATATTTTGATTATAAAAAAGTTTCGATTAAAGAATTGGAAGAAATGTTTTCAAAACTAAAGCTTTTTGCAAGAAATCCTCGATGTGTTAATGATATCTGCAATAACTTTACACAGCAATTGCTGAAATTTCTATTGGAAAATATACCAAAAAAATGGATTCGTGTGAAAAAACATAAGATATCTGATTGGATTACAGATGAAATGATCAAATCAATGAAAATTAGAGATAAACTTAAGCAAAAAGTCCTGAAAAATCGGAAATTAGGAATTATAAGTGAATATGATTTTATCCATCACAAGTATCAAAGAAATTATTGCACACATTTGATTAAAAAAAGGAAAAAAGATTATTTTTATGAGAAAATCAAGGCTTGTAAGGGAAATACTACTGAATTATGGAGATTTCTCTCGAGTATTATCCCAACCAAACAAAGCCAGAGATCAAAAAATCAGAGGTAAAAACGACATTAACATCAAATGAATTCAATAAGTATTTTATTAGTGAACCAATGAGAATAGCCCAAAGTATACCAAGTGAAACTACAAATAGTATTAACTACACAAATATCAAATATACTGAGAATTCATACTTAATACCGCTGTTGTCCAAAACTGAAGCCTCAAAAATAATAAATAATATTTCAGTAAAAAAAGCTACAGGGAGTGACAAAATACCAATGAAAGCTATAAAATTAATGAAATACTCAATACTACCCATTCTTACACTAATCATCAACCTATCAATCAAGCAATCATTATTTCCAAGTATATGGAAAATTACGAGAATATGTCCTCTCTACAAAGCTATGGTAAACAACTACAGACCAATTGCTTTGACAGCAATATTCTCAAAAATCTTTGAAAAGCATATTCAAAAAACTTTCAGTGAATTTCTAAATGCAAATAAGTTATTAACCGATTTTCAATTTGGTTTTAAGAAAAAACATTCGACCGCAGATGCTTTGACAGCAGTTTTAAACTGTTGTTCAAAAGCCTTAAATAAAAAGGAAAAATGTGTTTTAGTTTCAATTGATTTGCGAAAAGCATTTGATATGGTTGATCACACAAATTTTATTAGAAAAACTACACTGTTATGTATGTGATGAAAATACATTAAAATTTTTTAATTCATACATTGAAAACAGAGAGCAGTTTGTAATTTCGAATAACATAATCTCTGATATTATGCAATGTCCACCCAAATCAGTTCCGCAGGGCTCATGTCTGGGTCCACTGCTTTTTAATATATATATAAATGATATTTTAAATATCAAACTGAATGTTTATTTATGAACTCTTTTTATTCGCTGACGATATGAGCCTTATAGTGTCGGCGAAAAATTACTCTGCGTTGGAAAGTAATGTGAACTCAAATTTAACTGTAATCAAGAAATGGTTAAATAACAATAAACTATTACCAAACTATGAGAAATCAAATTATATAATTATAGGTTTTCCTCAAAAATCTACAAAAATGAATATAGTATTTGGTGAAACACCAATTAAATGTGTAGAGGTATCAAAAATACTTGGCGTAACATTTGATCACAGCCTTCGTTTTGAAACTCATATTGAAAACATATGTTATAACATTGCTGTGAAACTGAATTTTTTCTCGAGATTAAGACATTTTGTCCCACTCATACTTTGGATTTTGCGTATAAAGCA
>JAUJYR010000198.1:0-10131 GCA_033995805.1 Hermannia gibba
ATACTTATAAACATTGTTTTAAAGGCAACATGGATTTTGACTCCCCTCCTGATTCGCGGACAGGGTGAATTTATTCCACCATGATTTGGCAGAAAAAATAAGTGCTAAATTTAATTATTTGTTAAAATCATTGTCTAAATTTGAAATTAGTTTTTAAAATATTGATTCTGGGTTTAATTGATGAGAATTGACATTAAAATATCCACCATTTTAGAATTTATTTTAAGATAATTAATTTTAATGTAAATAAAACTCACTGGAAATGCAGAGATGGGAATTTCGTAATACAAACCCCCTTTAAATCTACATACAGTATATAAAGTGCTTATTTGCTATATACTCTTTTCATTCAGAAGTGATTTTGTAATACATCTGCAGTATAGAGTAGTTATAATTTATTATTATTGTCTTATCTAATAAACTACATATATTAACACTAATTCTTGCTAATTATCCTTCTAATCATTTTTATTTTAACTTTAATTAGATAACTATCTGGTTTAAAAGTATTATAAATTAAGAAATTTAAAAACTGAGTTATTAATGCGGCACTCACAATGCATACTCACAAAGTGTGACTCTAGTTCAACATTAGCTATAGTCAATAATTATTTAATTATAAATAACATTTTCAAAAAAATTAATATTAAGTGCCAACGCCTTATTAATCGGGGGGTATGAGGGTTTAAAATTATTATTAAACTGTTAAATTTTTTTAAAAGAAACATGTTTGATATATTGTAGTCAACCTTAGTTGACTACAATTAATAAACTGGTTGACCAGAGATTCACATAATATTTATTTATTAACACTAAAACTTTACATCAAAATTTACAGGACTTGTGTGCACACAATGTTAGGGACAGACTGATTGTAAATTAGAATATATGCTTATAATAAAGGTTTGAATACATATTAATATGGAGTGCAAAATTATATAATAACAGGACATGAAATCATAACAAATCCTTAAATCACTAACATTTTTATCAACAAATTCTTTAACTGAAAAGTAAATCAAAACAATTCCTTTTAGGGCATTAATAAATGCCTACAAAATAATGCAAATTAGGTTTTTATCATATAAAACTATTTTTAAAAATAAATATTTACAGTTTGACAATTTTAGCAAAATTTTTATTGAAATTCAAAAACTGTAAATATTTATTTTTAAAAATACTTTAATCTTGTAAAATATTCTGTTTATTTTATTAGTAAAATATGTATTTGATAACAAATTTACAGTTTGATAAGCACTTATACCCCTCAAAACTCCCCTTTAAAAGGGCGTTGGCAGATAAAATTATTTTTTTTTGAATAAGTTATTTATGAGTGAATAATTATTGACTATAGTTAATGTTGAACTAGAATCACAATTTGTGAGGTGCATTGTCAGTATGTTAAGTTGTGTAATAAAAATTTCAAACCTTTTTAATTTCAAACAAACTTTAGCATCTTTGATTTAAATACTTTAAATCTGCATATGCTTTTTTATTTATTTATTATTTATTTAAATTAAATAATAACCAACAAATAATAATAATTAACCATTGGTTTGTAAATACTGCTACAAATCTCCCTCATTTCATGCAAAGCTGCTTATTGAAAATCATTCTTATTTAATATTTTAGAGTTAAAATTTAAATTGAGTTTTAAATTTTGATTAAATAAATTAAAGGTGTAACTTAAATTATGTTTTAATTCATTTCTTAATTGTAATAATAATATTAAAATTTTCTTTTAAAACTGTTCAATTTCTTTAGATAAAATTAATAGATAAGCTAAAATGTCGATCGTTTCCAAACATTACAATAAAATACATATCACTAAATATTGCATAGTATAATTGTATATTAAAAACTTTATTACAGTTTTATAAATTTTAATTAATTAATGTAATTAACTGTGGGATTAGATTTTTAATTAATATCATTTAAATACTGATAAATATTGTATACAAGTCTCCATGGATTTTGAGTTGCGTACAGGGTGGATTTATTCCACTCTGATTTGCCAGATGAAATAAGCGTTAAATTCAATTATTTGTTAAAATCATTGTCTATTTGTAATTTTTAAATTAGTTTTTAAAATATTGTTTATGGGTTTAAATGACGAGAATTGACGTTAAAATATCCACCATTTAGTCGACCCTATAGGATGGATTTTGCGTTTACCCCCCCCCCCCAATTTTGACCAAGGTTCCAAATTCACGCTGCATGGCACACACTGCTTATAAATGTTTTTGTTATAACTATCTACAAAAATGTTACATTATAAATAAAATCATCCTTTATTTAAAAAGGTTTACTCAATAGCTATGCTGAAGAACCTTTGCTAAATTCAATCAATTTCAGGCAATAAATAACAAATTTATAAGCCATTCAAAAAATATAAATAGAGATCACATAATAATGTAGCCTTTTATGAATTAATTATTCAGATATTAATTAGCGTTTATAATTTTTGAATAATAGTTCAATTAAAAAAATTATTATCAAAGTTAATTTTAATGCAAATTTGTCATAATTTAATTATATTTAAATAAACAAATACAGTTTGCAAGGTTAATAGAAATGCAAGTGTGCACAACATTAACATCAATATAATAAGGAATATAACTTTTGAATTTGAACCCCACGCCCTGAGTCGCGAACAGGGTGAGTTTTTTCACAATTTTAAATTTAGTGTTAAATTCAATACAAAACCCCTTTTATTACTATAATATTTTTTCCCAATGTAAACGGCGAATATATATGTGTGGGAAAATGTCTGTGCAATTGTTTCAATATTTTCGGATAATACTGACACTGGACTCTATCGGGTGAAAAACACCACAGTTTATCGGATTTAAAAATGACTGAAATATTTGTTTGGTAAGAAATTAATGCACAAAATGCTTACAAATTTTTTAAAATACAAATATTATCTACAATGAAATTATTTAATAAATAATGAATAGCCCATAATTAGCAAAAGCTTACTCCTATTTTCGGTGCTTCGACCACCTTCATAGACAACACAGCTATTCTTAGTGCACCGAAGGATTAATGTTTTTTTGGAATTCAGACATAATAAAATGCCGAAGATGTTTGGCCAGTAGCCCCATTTTGGAAAATGTTATTATTGTAATTAAATTTCAACAAAATTTAAGCTAAATAATGTCTTTTCATATTAGGCGTACTAATTATCAATTTAATTTGATTTTCGGGGTGTTTAAGGTCTCCAAATTCAGATATAACAAGTAGGACTACAACAGTTAACTGTTGTACGGTCTTAACGCGAGCGAATTTTGTTTTCGGAGGTATAAGGTAATTATTGGTATTAGGGGGTATAAGAAGACATTATTGTTTAAGGGGTTAAACACTGCTTTATGCTAGAATTTTTGGTTATTGTTTCACTTTGGGTTATTGTTCATGAGTTATTGATTTCCGGGAAATTCGGGTAAAGTTGAATAACTCGAAATCGGGAAGACTTGGAGTGTGGGTTCCTATACAATTCTTAATCAGCGTTGAATTCTCTAGCTATTTTACTTTTTCGATTCTATTCGGCAACGGACAGACAGACAGACAGACGGACGGACAAATCAAATATATAAGCGCGAAATTTTTTGATTGGCAGACGTAGGCTTTTACGTAGGGAAAAAGTTGCAGCCAAGCAAGGGTTAATAAGTGTGTGACTTGTCGTTGATTTTTAAAGTTTTAATTTTGGCCCTATAATGGTGAGACCAAATATAAACTTTAATCCACTATTATCAATTATAAATATTGAATATTTATAAGCAATTCATAAAATTTTTTAAAAGATTTAATAAAAGTTCCCACGTATAGCCCAAAATCCACGCATATTTTGTTTACTTAAATTATTACTTAATAATTACTTTTATTATGAAAATTTTATTTTGTTAATCACAAAAACTGGCACAGCTCGTATTGCCGTTACTCTTTATTATTAGAAAAATACTCAATGGGTTTTTAGTGGATTAGAGATTTAATTGTCAATTACACTTTTAAAACTTATTAATTACAACCATATTTATCATTTATATATACATAATACATATTACATAATATGTTACTCAGGTAACCAAATACCGTTGCCTATAAGAAATTGTTGCCTATAGCCGAACCATTTAACATTATTAGTCTATGAGGATCGATCTATGATTTTAAAAAGCGTTGCCTATAGAAAAAGTTGCTTATAACCGGTGTAGACTGTTTAAAGATTACTTTAATATGATTACTAAATTACAGACATAATTATTTTCAAATAATGCAAATCAGAGTAAAGTATATTAAAAAATTATCAAACAGTAATTAGTTACAGTAAATTATGTAGATTATAAGAAATTTTCAGTAGTTTAAAATTCAACACTTATTTACTGATATTTTGAATCATATTTCATTAAATTTGAATATTTATTTACAGTTAATTATTTTTACAAAAATAATATCAGTTATATAATAAACCATATATTTTTTCACCAAATATTTTGTGCACCACCCCCAACACCGTTAAAGCAATTTTTAATTGAAACTAAATGTACTGTTAAAGTCAAAAAGAAAGAATCAGCCCCGTTTTACTAAAGTATTTGCTTAGTTTTTATTTTAGAAAGTAAATAATATATTCAATAAATTAGTTTAGATACATTTGATGTAATCAATTCACTAACACTTTGCAGAATTTTACAAAATAAGATTTACAAAATTTAATTATATTTATCAATACAATATTTTATGCTTATAATGAACCATCATTAATTTCGAAAAGTGGTTCATAATTGCCAATAGTTGATGATAGATATTATATTTTTAAGGAATGAGTTTTGGTTCCGTGTACGGGTTAATAATAGATATTAGTTGATAAAAACTATGGTTCATAATAAAAATAGTAAAGAATGTAGGCATTTTAAATAATTATATTTAATGTAATTTTCAACGTATATCTAAAGATGAAAACCAATTTGGTTGAAGTGATAATTAATATTTTTATGTGTGGGTGCAAATTTGCAAAAACAGTTTTTAATAAATACACTGTAATGTAAACATATACACAACCAAAACTAATTTTATATTGATTTGAATATAAATTTTTTTTATTAAAAAAATTTTTAATCTAAAAATCTGTATTAACAATAACTGTTGAATTTTTAATAATAACCTCAATAATATTCAATATCTTGATTTTATGAATAAACTAAAAATATCAAAATAAGATTTAAAATGAAATCACCAAACAGCAATTAATTAATAAAAAATTAAAATATATAATTTATAAAATCTTTCAATTTCAATTTGTCATTAATTTAACGCTTATATTTTAAAAGATATTTAATTGATTTTATTTATTTATTTACAGTTTATTAATGTTGCAAAAATAATATCAATCAATATAGTATATATTTTTCAAGGGAATGCGAATGTCTATAATTTAACAAAATATAAGTTATATTTTAATACAATTTCGTTTGAAAACGTCCCCTGGTTAATGATTATATTTTTGAAGATAATTTATTTATTTATCTACAGTTTATAAGTGTTACAAAAATAATATCAATCATTAAATAGTGAATATTATTATTGTTTTATACTTTGCACAGTATTTATTAAACATAATCTCAATTTAATACAACTAAACAATAATTGAATTGTTTAATATATCGATTATAATTGTAAATTTTAATTAAAAATTTTTATCTGTTATAAAATTAATAAAAGGAGATTAAAAACTAATTGGTTTTTTAGTCGATCTTCAAAAACCAATTGATAATAATTAAAGCTAAATTAAAATTAATCTTAAAAACCTAATTACTGCTTATAAATATAAAATTATTTGATGATTATTTTAAATTGCTCACTGACAGCAAAAATACCTTTGAAAATAAAAACAGCTTATATTTAAAATGATTATATCTAACATAAGTCTCTAATAAAATATTTTATTGTAAAAAAAATTTTCATATGACTGGCCAGTTCATAATATTAGGGGTTTATAGCGCGATTTTTTGTTAAAATTATTGATATTTTAAATATTAATAAATTATTATATATTAAATAGAAAATTATCGTAATGTGGCACCCTTTCAAGCAGTGTTTATCACATAAACCTTGATTTTAACCCCCCTAAGTCGCGACAGACATTGAATTTTCTCCAGTCCCCCCTAATAACTAATAAATTATTAAATATTAAATAGAATAGTATCGTTATTTGACAAACTATCAAGCAGTGTTTGCCAAATAGAGCTTGATTTTACCCCCTCCCCCTGAGGCGCGGACAGACAGTATTGGCAGAGTGCCGCCCAACAAGAGAGGGAAAAAGTTTAATTTTATTGCACAATATTGGCCATAGATACAAGCTTCAATATTCAATTAATTAAAATCGTTTACCACTTGCTTTATAAGACTTTATGAAAAATCTAACTATTTAAACGGATATATAAGATCGTATTTACAATAAATTTTTCAATTAAATACAGTTTGGATGTCTTTTTTAAAAAAAGAAGTATATTTAACTGTTATAAAACTTGATTATATGAGTTTCGATTTGATGTATTATTCGTCAAATTCGGTTAATTGATAAAATTTTTACTAAACTCAAAACCTGTTAGAACAATTCAAATGAATTTAATGAATTATTTAATTTCAATTTTGTCAAAAAATGTTAATTGTTTAGTTATATCTTCACAACTGTAACATAAAACTTTGAAATAGAGATCAAAATAATTTATTCTTGATTGTAAATAACAAAAACAAGTAGGACTAAAACAGTTAACTGTTCAATAGTCTTAGCGCGATCGAATCTTATTTTCAAAGGTATAAGGTAATTACTGGTATCAGGAGGTATAAGAATTATTAGGGGGTACATTATTGATTTTCCGGAAATTCGGGTAAAGTCGAATAGCTCGAAAACGGGAAGACATCGAGGGTGTGTTCCTATACGATTCTTGATTAGCATTGAATTCACTATTAAATGGCTATTTCTTTTTTTCGATTCTATTCAAATTATTGATTTTCGGGAAATTCGGGTAAAGTCGAATAACTCGTAAACGGGAAGTATCGTTTTATAATACAATAAGTACGATAATCCCATAAAATAGAATTTTAATAAAAACTAGATAATTGCATAGTTAAATTAAAAATTTAAAACTTACTTACAGTTCCTAAGTATTTTAGTAAAAATCCTTTGATATCTAACAATGCCGACTCACAAAGGGTGCATGGAGTTCATAAACATTTATAAATATGGGCGCGCGAGTTTAATCGTTTGCAATTTGTAATGGACTCACTATAGTATTGCATATTTATTGAGAGCTCTGACATGCATATCAGTTCCTGTAAAAGTTTTAAAAAAGTTTTAAAAAAAATAACGGATCATTCTGGATAAAACTTTAAGAGCACAAGTTTACTATTGATACCATAATAAGCCGATCCAGATGTAAAAATGGTTTTCAATAACGCTTTACTATTTTTTAAATAAAACAAAACGTTTGAAATATTGCAGAATTTAGTCTAATATTAATATTTTATGTGAAAAACGTTATCACTTCATATATGATAAAATAAGACCAGTAGCCGCCTCCACTTATTTAAATTTCCAATATTTTGCATAATTAATAATTTTATTTTTAAATTAGTTACAGTTTGTGAATTTATTTAAAAACACATTTTGAATCGATACAAATTTGATTTATTATTATTATTATTATTATACATTCAAGTGAACACCTATACAGCTGATGCATATTTACAGATGCGTGCATTCAGCTATAATTTCACCCATAGAAAAGCAGTTTAACTGAAAATGAGCAAACCAAACCTGACTATTAGTGAGTGCAGCGATTTTAGCATTCAATGTCTATTTCTAAAGTTTTATTTGTTAATTTGATCGAAATAGTTAAAAACATTCTGTTTATAAATAACATGTTCAAAAAAATAATTTAATCGGCCAACGCCCTATGAAAGGGGAGTTTTGAGGGGTATAAGTGCTTATTATACTGTAAACATTTTATTAAACACATATTTAACTAATAGTATAAACAAAATATTTTACAAAAAAATAGTATTTTAAAAAATAAATATTTACAGTTCTCGAATTTCAATCAAAATTTTGCTAAAATTCTAAAACTGTATATATATATTTTTAAAAATACTTTTATTTGATAAAAACCTTATTTGTATTATATATCAAAAATGTTTATTAAAAATAAATTTCACAATTTGAGAAAAAGTTTATATCCTCATACACCCGATTAATAGGGTGTTGGTCCTTAATTATAAGTTTTTTGAATATGTTATTTATAAGTTAATAATTATTGACTATGGTTAAAGTTGAACTAGAATCACACTTTGTGAGTTTGCATTGTAAGTACCCAATCAATTCAAACAACATTTGTAAAAACTGTAAAAATGTTTAAATTTGTTAATTAAACTATGCAATTATCCATTTGTTTACAAAATTTAATTATGCTTCACAGAGACATAATTATATTAATTTTAAATTATTTTAATCCTGTTATTTACAGTCCAGAATCATTCAGTCAGGGCTCTGGTTATTAATAATAAAAATCGGGTATTCAAATCAAAGTGGGAGTATGAAGCATTTAATAAAGAACAATTGATTTGACAGGGCAAATACATTATATTGATGTGATGTAACTTCACATTTGAAGTCAACTTGACTTATGATTTACAGTCATTTTTCTGAGTTTGAGTGAAAATGACTAAGTATATCATAAGTCAATTTGATTTCAAAAGTATCCTATTGTCTTTGGCGGCCTGTATCTCTTGAATGGGACACCCTATCAATTTGGGACACACAGCGAGATTTTCTATTTTGATGAGATATATCGAGTGATATGATTGTAAAATCCGTATACTCTTGTGCGCCACCCTATAGAGTATCCAAATGAGTGTCCTTACGTTAAATTTTAATATTGTGATCATTTATTTGTCATTAATTAATTTATTTAAATATAATAATATTTATTTATTAACTAATTATTATTTAAATAAAATAACAGTTATTATATTATATCATTTATAATTTTGAACACAGAATGAAAATATATTATTTAATTAAATAATTTATAATTAAAATAACATTATTATGATTTTATTTATTATTCTTTTTTTCTAATTAAAAATTGTCTGATATCTAATGTCTTAAGTTTTTGAGGATTGGATGTCTTTTTCCGTGTTTTAGTAATCGATTGATAGAATGGTATCTTATTTCATGATTTACCCAAATTTGATGAACAAATTTTGATCCCTTTATGAGATTTGAAATACTCTCTGATGTCATGATTAACAGCTTTCTCTGGATTTGAAAACAATTTAATTTTTCTATCAATGATTGTTTCGTTTACTTCTTTTGAGTTTTCAGAAAGTTTGACAAACTTTCCGCCGCAGCTTTTCTCGTGATATTTAAACCAATAATCATAAGGTCCGGGCTTTCTATTCATAGCACGTCTGACATAACCATAGTATGGATATCTGTACTGACATTTACCATCACATCTCCAGACATGTTTCTGATAGTGTTTCACTTCATCGACAAAATTGTGATAAACACTAATATTAGTTCCCGATTCTCTGTTTATTCTATACATATGTTCATGAAATCTCTGTCCATGAGATTCATGATTATCGTCTATTAAAATAAATTTTAATTCAAACTCATTAATAGTCTATAAATAGATAACGAATACCTTCATGAGTGACAAAAAGCAATGCGTGAATCATTTCATGGATCAGAGTCTCGACCAAATCCTTTCGGGACCGCAATTGAAGTAATGGCTGAGAAAGTCGTATAAAGCAATAATTTTTCGATGGACTCCATCCACACAGACCTGCAGTTCTGGTCATTCTTCGACTCCAACTCAGTTCAATACAATGTTTGGACAGAACTTTGCCGAAGAATCGGTGGTCGAACTGCTTCATCAGTTGCCAAATGTTAGGTTTGGGATCAGTCAACTCCAGTTCCGGCGATACTATACTTGATTTGTCTGAAGGATCGAAGTCTTCGACCAATTCATTGGCGAACTCTTCAGACAATTGTTTTGCAAACTCGTAATCAAATTCAAATTTTTTATTTTTGTTGCTTTTATTTTCTTCTGAATTATATTCGTATTCAAT
>JAUJYR010000199.1:0-10095 GCA_033995805.1 Hermannia gibba
TCAAGGCTAAAATTATAAATAATTATAATTAAAAAGATTTCTCTGAAATACTATTCAATAAAATGGTTGAGAAGTTAAATATTATTACGTTTAAGTCATCATTTGTTGTAATTCTCACGATATCAATAGATAATTTGATTAGCTATAACATTGAAGGCATTTGTTTTTGCTGTTTAAGGATTTGTTCTTGAATTATTTTATAGTTAAAAATTTGATTATAATTAATTAATTTACAGTCGTTTACTTTTAATGATTGTATCTTTCGGAAGATGGAATAACTGTAAACCTTCGTGCTCTCAAAAATGAAGGAAATGAGTGATGTACAGTCATATCTATTTATATTAGTTTTTAAACTTTATTACAAACACAAATTTAGTCATGCTATAAATTACTAGAAACTATTAAAAATCAGTGTGTGCCACGCAGCCTGGATTTACGACTTTGGCCTGATGGGGGGTCCACCCAGAGTTCACCCTATAGGGTGGACAAAATGGCGGTTTTTCTGGATATTTGGATATAACTTTGATAGAGTGGTTATTTTATTTTAACGTCAATTCTCATCTATTAAACTCAGAAACAATATTTTGATCTCTAGAAAAATATGTGAAAAATTAGAGAAATATGTGGAAGAATAGCTATTAAGCTAATATGTATATTCTCTTAAAATAAAGGAATTGATTGAAATCGCTGACTCGAAAACGAGTTCGTATTCACTAAAAAAGTTAGACAAAATTAATTAAAAATTTGGGATAAGATTTATTGGTGTTGGTGGATCTGTTTCCTGGCCAGCTCGCAGTGCATACTTAACTAACCTCGATTTCTTCCTTTGGGGTTATTTGAAAAATAAAGTGTACTCGCATAACATTGAATATATTAAAACTTTGAAACAATGTGTTCGCGCGGAAGTTGAAATCATAAACAGAGATAAAGAATTCAAAAGAGTTTATGTATCAATGACTCATCGTTTCGACACGTGTTCGAAATATGCTCTGAATTTTGTGGTGATTTAAAATCTAATCAGGGCTAAGTTATGTATGTTTTGTTTATTTTTAGTTTTATTATTTTATTTCTAATACCGTTTATGTTTAATTGTAAAATACTAATGTCTGTGTTATCGGGTCCTGAGTTCAGTTTTTTATCTCCTGTTAAGATGATGAGTAGTCGGTTCGCTCTAGCTAGAACGTGCGACTCGACTGATGAAAACCCAAGAGAGGTTGGAAAAGGGTAGGAAAGTACATACTTGAGAATCGCGTTCAAGGATTCCACTTGACCGGAAGTAAAGTTGTGTCCATTTGATTCTGAGTTGAAAAATTTTTAAACTTTGAAACAATGTGTTCGCGCGGAAGTTAAAATCATAAACAGAGATAAAGACTTTAAAATAGTTTATGAACCAATGATTCATCGTTTGGACACGTGTTCTAATAATAACGGTCAATATTTAGATTTGTAGTAAAACTTGATTATATAAACTGTCATTTCATGTATTATTCGTTGAAACCCGTTAAATAATTAAAAATTTATATAGTCTCAGAAACTATAGGTCATAGAGATATGTGACCTTCGTTAAAAAATTAAGCGAGGTCAGGAGGTGTGCAGACTGGAAAACGCACCATTCGGGGGCACTCTTAAGGCAAGTTGGGTGGCTTAAGAAATTAATTATAATGCTTAGTTGGAAAAATACATCTATTATGCTAAAAATACGGTATGACAATAAAAATACCCCCTGGCCCAAAAAATAACAACTCACCTCAAATATAACCTCTGAATCCAAAAATATCCCCTGAACCTAAAAATACCCATTGACCTCAAAAAAATCATCTGAAACCAAAAAAATACTCCCAATCCATAAAAATAACCGCTGACGTTAAGAATGCCACTGAAAAAAACACCTAGAAGTCTCGTGGTCAAGCAGTCTCGAGTTAGGCAGTCTCAAGCTCAATTAGGGTTGAGCAGTCTCCACCTCGACCAGTGTCGAGAAAATTTATCAAAAATATGACGATTTTTAAAATACCTTCTGGCACGTTAAGTATCCTGTGACACTTAAAATAAACAAGAAACCAAAAATATAATCTCATATATAACTATAACTCGATATAGTGAACCTCTTTAGTATAAATCTTTATTATAGTGAATAGAATTTCGAGACAGCTTATATACGACTATTCTAATTAATCTCTTTAAAGTGAAAACTCTTTACAGTAAACGATTTCGACATCTGCATAATTCCCGATCGATTCACTTTACTGAACAGAATGTTTTTATATTTTGAAAGTAATTAATAATTTGAGCCAGTTATTTATAACTGGCTTTAACAACTAGTAATTAAAAAAATCATTTTAATTGATTATTTTTAAATTTGTTGTATACGCCAATAATATTTATTAAAAGTCATTGAAGGTTAAAAGTCATATTAATTTAGTTTAAATATCATTAACGATTAAATATACAGTGTTTGCAAAAATGAATTCTCCCCCCTCTACAGCTAAAACTATATGAGACACATGAAAATGGTTTTCATTTTTGGATTCCTATTTGAAAAATAGATTAAAAGTAATTTTCTGAAATATTTCAAAAATTTTATTTACTACAAATAGTTTTCTTTCTAATGCTTCCTTTCCTGATCAATAGTTGATTAAAATTGATAACAACTAAGATTACAGAATCATAAGATGAACATCTATTTGAAAAAATAATATCCTTATTATCTAATTTAGTAAAAATTGTCTTTTTTGTCACGACAAGTATTTATATTTAAGACATTATTTATATGATTAAAGGATTAAATGATTTAGAATTATTGACATCATTTCAAGTTTGAATATTTTGCCTGAATCTCAATCAAACAGAAAAATTAACCTTAAGTATATAAAAAAAAACAAAAAAGTTTGGTTCATAACATTTTTATTTATATTTAAGGTCCAATTGGAAAACCAGTCATTATCCTGAGCTGACCTAAAATTTGAGCTCAAATAGTATATATACAAAAGCCTAACAACTATAGAATATATAGTAAATTATTTCTAACTGATCTCATTCTAGCTTTTGCCGCAAATCTCCTACAACTGTATGACTGAATCAATGAGATGAATCATAAACCAAAATTATCAAAACAGATATACATTATTTAAGATTAACCGCTTAAGATCTGCTATTTTTTCTGATTTAAGCATTTCAATTTTATAAAGAGCTTCTAATAATATTATTGTTCTCAATGCTCACTAATGAAAAAAGCATTCCTACAGCCAACACTTGTTTAGCTGTAAAACTAGTAAAAGACTTTATAGAGAATGGTAGTGAAACCCTGAATAAATTTAATGATACTAACCCATATGAAGTCTCGTAACTTTGGTTATGTTCAAGTACTCTCCATTTATTGTGATGGCTATAAAACAAATATAATAAATAAATTTATGCACATATTTTATAATTAACTTTTTCCAAATCCAGTATGAATTTATAACAATAAAAACTGAGCACAATCAATACTTTGATTATCAATTTCATTACAAATATTTTTATGGTTCATTTTTTATTGCATTTTGTGATTTTTTATGCAAATAAATTTCCAGTTTTCAGTGATATTACTTCCTGATATGATTAAAAATATGAATAAATGTGTAAGAAGTTGTTTACCTTTTTTATGATTCTTTGTACTACCATTTGATTGCATACTGATTGGCTGTCCGTCTTCTCTCCTCCATTTGATTTCAGGTTCGGGAGAACCACTGGCACTACATCTCAAACTAATAGATGAGTCTTCACGTACGTCAACATCAGAACTCGTTAAGTCCTCTAAAAATCGAGGCGGCACTAAACTCAATAAGAATGAGAAAAGTTTTTGATTTATTCATAGAATTTAATGTAAAACTATGTGTAAATTGAGTTTTTAAAATAAAAATTTTATTTTGCAATTGACAAACATGATAGAACATACCAACAACTTGTAAAAAGCCTGTTTGACTTTTCATAGGATCAGTATTGATTTGGCACATGTATTCACCACGATCTTCCTCTCGAATTTCATGAATATGAAGATAAAAAGTTGTCCCTGCGTGACTGCTTACTGAAAGTCTACCACTACGGAATATAACTGTATCGTGTAATGCTAATAATGTATGTTTATCTTTATGAAACCACGCAACCTAAGCAAAAAATTGGAATTAACTTCAATCAGACAATATAAAGCAAGCTTTTCATTATGTACAGCCAGAAATGCCACTTTCGTGTAATACCAAAAGCTAACTGTCATCAAAAAGATTGAGAAAATAAGTATTTTATTTACTTGATATCCTTTGTTGAGTCCACGTACAATACACTGGAATGTTGCCTCTCTACCAACTGGTACCGTAACATTATTTAGAGTGTCAGCAAAATATGGCAGATCATCAGTTTGGGCCGCATTTATTATTGTATATGAACTCATCGAAAGTGTGCCTGAAAGCAAAATTTGCGTTAAAATAGTGTTCACTCATTTACATTATCAGATATGCGTGAATTGAGTGAATGGCATTAGCATATTAGTATAGCAAACTTACATGTAGTAATATATGCGCACAATTTCAATGCATAGTTGCCAAGTGTAAAGCCTTGTTTGCATTTAACTTTTTGGTTTGCATTCATTCTTGTCTGTAGTGCGAGACGATTGAGACGTCAAACATGAAGACAGAAACTGATCAAGTAATCAAAGGTGAAATAGTTATTGTTTTGGTTCAACACTTTGACTGACGTGTCCAACAACAGACCAATCATATAAAATGCTTAACTGTTATATGAATGTGGATGATGTGCACAATTAAGAGCACAATCTAAGAATGGCGTCTCATGTTTAGACTCACTTTTATCCACTACTATCTCGGTTCCGTTCGATCGGCTGTGGCATGACTTGGAATTTGTGTGTATCTTAAGTTACGCCAATATTGGAGTGAATGCCACTGCAATGAACCGATCGATAAGAGTGACTGACTATCCACGAGTAATAGCAACATCTTATTCACTTTTGTGTACATCCCAGCAGTCATGCTTAGCTCAAGTTGCGCCTCACATTACTAGTTTTCCCCTATGAAATATGTCACGGCTTTTCTCATTGTCGATCAATTGCTAGCATCACATCTATTCTTACAAATCATCTTACGCTTTGGCACAATCGCTTATTTACATATAATGTAATCACTTAAACAATTTTATTTCGTTGTCATTTTCAACTGAAATTTACATTACAATAATGTTTAACTCAAATCAAATTTTCGGTTCAGCTTTTCTTTTATCTGTCAAATTCAATATAATTTTTTGTCAGACAAGTAAAACAATGCCAAATAAGGCATTATAGATGTAATTACGTTTGGTTAAGTCAACTTTAATTATTATATCTTTCTTAATAGTAACATAATATGCAACATATTGTTATTAAGTTAATAAATGTAAGTTTCATAACCGCTCAGAGCTAGAATCAAAAGCTTGATAAATAGAATACTTTATGATTCATATCTATGTGATTCATCGGATGGGGAATTCAATACTTTTCACTCTATGCTTCAATTCATACTACTTTAATCTCTTACAATCGAAATACACGAAAACATTAGGTTTTTCTTTTTTTACACAAAACTTTTTCTGAGGAATCATCAAAATAATTGATTTTTCCTATGAAATAATTCAGTTTTATATTATTGTTCTAAAGTTAAGAATCACTTAAATTATTAAAAGCCTTTTTGTTGAGTTTATAGTCTTTCAAACACAATCTCACTAACAATGAGTCAACTTATATTACTGGCGGCCTTTCTCCCAATGCCTATGCCTTTCTCCACTCTAATATTTTTCCTTTATGTTGTGCTTTCTCTCTATTTATGTTTTGCTCTATTTTAGGAGTAATGTAAAAAACATTATCTTGATAAGATCAAAACAAAGTTATTAATTACTTGATTAATTAAACTGAAGCTGCTATATGAAAAAATTAACAATAGTTAATTAATTATGAAAATTCAATTTATAATAAGTGAATATTCTTAGATGATATTGGTGAGATAGCTTTACCAAAGTTTATCTTATACTTAGTAATTGATTACTTTTCTTATAGATATTTAAAATAGAAAGTAATTTATTTTCTCCATTATTTTGTGTCAATATAAACAAGAGAATGTCCAATAGAATGACCAGATACTCAACATTATTTGATGCAAATTACATAATATAAAAACATAGCTTTCAATTTGATCTCATCATACAATGTTAATGAGCTTGAATCTAAAATAATTATATGCTGAAACACTTTATACATAAAGTCTCAAGCTTAATTAATCTGGATAAATAGAATAGAAACTATTTGTGTTGTTTTTAGGCTGAATAACATAAGTATCTCATTGAATTTAAGTAGTTTAAATAGAGACTAACTGTAGAATTGAGTGAAACAGACTTTAACTCTATCAGAGAATAAAAAGGTATAAACTTAAGGCTCTGTAAGCCCTTCTCATCAATTACTCTCAATGGAAATTTCAACACATTCTATTCTAATCTGGAAATCATTGTTTAAAAGTGTGTGAAATAAGAGACAATCATTCTGTGTGAATGATTTTATATAAAATTTCATGAATCATACATTCATGTAACCAACATGTAATTTTTCCCAATACACGATAACTTTATCATAAAGAATACTTAAGTGAATATTGTAAAGTAATTTAAAAGAATAGAATTGATTTTCAAGGCTCTTAGCTCTGAAAATTTGAAACAAAAAAAATAAGTAAATAAATGTTGTAAATGCTATCGAAATTGATCAATAGACTTGGGATTAAGGGTATTGATGATTGAAAATTTAGTTGAATCGATCCAAACAATTCTATGTGAACATATCAAAACTGAGTCAATGCATAAATGGGTATCTCACACAATAATGTGTCTTTGCCTTTCATATTTCAATGATTTATTGCCTATTTTGCACTCAAAACCAGAAATTATCCATTTTATTTGAAAATATATAAAGCATAAGTCATGACACACGGAATAACATAGTATAAACTATCATGTTATACAGAATGGCCTATTTGATGTTAAATGCCAATATTTGAAATGATTGCTATTGTTTCAAACAGATCAACATCCTATCATTTGAGTATAAAAAGAAAGCAAACTTATTCATAAAAAAATATTTGAGTAATACTAATGAAAATCTATATTGATGTGCTTTCATCTTTAAACAGAACTGGTCAAATTTAGATGTAAAATCTAAACACAAAAAAACACCATTTAAAAAGATGTTAGTTTTTATATTTGAAAATATATCACAATTCGATCTATAACTTAATTCTGATTCAAAAAAATAAATAAATAAATAATATATAACTAAAACAAAAAGTAGAAAAGCTAGTAAAATATCTATGAAAAATGATTATTTGCTGTCCAGTGAGAGCGAGGGAAGGCCATGAAGGATGAAAATCCCTTACAGATATCTTTCTATACTGCATATCCATTTATCGATTGACTTTACTATAGCTGCTTATTCTTTCGTCAATATTATTGTCATTATTAGTCAGTTCATAGTTCGTAAAACCTATTTATTAGTCGTAATCATTATTAATGGCATTTAATTGTTTGTAACGAAAGAGTTGCTTACTTTTTCTTTATAACTTTCTTTCATATATATTTATCTTAATCAAAATTGTGTATTAATCGTATAAGAATCTCAATTTACACTCCTATAGAAAACTATTATTAATAATTGATGGCTTTTTTGTTTATTGATTAGCTTTGTTAAAAATTAATTTAAAAACAACAAAATTACAATTCAATAATTTTTATCGAGTTTCAAAATTTATTGATTCATTTATGATTCTAAATTAATACTCTTAAATATAGACATTTATTTTAATGCCATTTTGCACTTGTTAATAAAATTAAGCTTATTGCATTTAAATTGTTAATTGAGGCTACATTTCATAATTTTTTATTATTAAATTATTAGTTAATTATTTGCTTTAAAATAATCAATTGTAATCCCTTTGACAAGTTTGCCTGACTTGAACTTATAGGTTCCATTTGATATTATTCATGTTAAACACTTACTTTAACATATCATCACTCAATCTGAACTCAAGTTAAGAGCTCCAACTATATCGTACTAAATCCACCTTGTCAATATCATATATCTACTTTCCATAGTATATCGTATCAAATGAAATGTAAAAAGAGTTGCATTGTATGCTTAGACTTTCATTTTATTTCATAATTGCAAGCTTTCAAATGCGAACGAATCAATAGAAACATTAGATGAACATTTGTTGACATCATAATGGCTTACATGAACTACAAATGGCAAAATGAAGAACTAAACTTGCATTTGTATTTCAATTACTTATTGTTTCAGTGATTATGTGAAAATAGAAAAGATTTGTATATATTTTCATATTGATTATTGAATAAGTTTTATTTAGTATAGCAATAAAGTGTTTCAAAATGAATTTGATTTGAAGTGAACAAGTTGAACTAGGAATAAATTTTATTCCACCTGAAAGTCTAATAATCTAATTAAATATTTGCCGACAACATCTGATCATATCTAAATCAATAGAATAACATATAAATTATAAAAAAGTTAGTTTTTCTAAACTCTAGAAAATGTTGAAAAGTATTAGTACATAAGTTCCCTCTTTGATTCTACATTGCAAAGACTTTTTATTGGCAAATACGATGGTAACTATGCTGTGTATATACCATTAGATGTCACATAACGTTGATATTTAACTACTATTTCATAAAAACGACAATACTATTAGATAGG
Organism: Hermannia gibba; assembly: GCA_033995805.1. Lineage (NCBI taxonomy): Eukaryota > Metazoa > Arthropoda > Arachnida > Sarcoptiformes > Hermanniidae > Hermannia > Hermannia gibba. The sequence goes on from JAUJYR010000199.1 coordinate 8,771, forward strand.
AAGCTGAATACAAGTAACAGCAGCTGTGCTCTCATTGATAGGAATAAGAGTATGGATCCGTATTGTGTTGACATTTAAGTTGAGTTTCGATTAAAGTCAACATATTGTACAACATTGTATGTTCTTATATTAGAACATATTGTACTCAAGTAATCAAACTACTAGTCAGATATGGCCATGTCTTTCGTTAAATCAATTTCTAGTTCAATTAAAAATGCTCATAAGGAAGGCTATGAGAACAGAGTAATACAACCGGACACTATTGATGATACTGAGGATGAAACAGTTACTGATATTACTAAAGCCAATTCCATTCACTGTGATATGATATGCGAGCCTGTCATCGATTCTCAACATAAGCCTGAATTTGGCGGACCTTTCTATCTATTGAACCCATCGATATGGCCGCAGGACATTCTCATGGCTTTATCACAACCAGAAGACTCGCAGCCACCGCATCAGTTCGATGAATACGGATTCATCATTGAATCAACAAATAGTAACAGTCATAATGACAGTGAAAAATGTGATGATTCGGCTGAAGAGAAAAAGCTGTCGGAGAGAAAAGAATATGAAGAAGAATTGAAGACTAAATGGGTTTGTTATTTGGAATTCAATTATAATAAAGAAGCTTTACCTCAAATGAAGTGGTCTCAGGTTGAATCCCAAATCAAACACACAAAGGTATTGTCAGAATTGGTGAAAATCGGAATCTGCACGTGTTTGAGACCACCCATTTGGATGCGATGTTCTAAAGGAATGACTCTTAAAATTAATAGTAATTGGAATTATACACAACTTTGTGATCTATCAAATCATGTCCAATCACTTTCTGATAAACAAATTTTAAGAGTACTGCCAATGAATGCATGCTTTATGAGTATTAACTCAATGGGAATCGAAAGACTAAGAAGGAGCTTAAGAGTTATCAAATGGTTACAAAAAAATGGAAACAGTGTTTTCAATATGACTCAGGAATCTGTTAATCTCTCTATAATAGCAGCCTATCTTTTATTAGTATGTGATGAAGAAGACGCCTTTGAGATTCACATCGAGCACTGCGTCGTAGTCTTCTTCGGTGACGTCCCAGAAGTCCGCGCCTTTCTCAACGCCAGCGTTGTTCACAAGGATGTCGAGCCGCTTCTGTTTGCCGAAGAATGCACGCGCCTGTTCGATATCGGCGACATCGATGACGGCGTCGGTATCCGCCAAGGCGTGGCCGGCGGGCATCGCGACGTACATGCGGTCGATCGCCAGCGCGGTCGCGGTGACGCCGGGGGGGAGCACCAGCCGTCGCCCACTGCGGACGAGGCCGATGTCGAGCG
>JAUJYR010000200.1:0-10092 GCA_033995805.1 Hermannia gibba
CGTGTGACAGACAGACGGACAGACAGACAGACAAATCAAATACATAAGCTCGATCTTTTTAAGATCGCGCTAAAAATACAGTGTGTTACGCGTAAACATTTTTCGTTACATGATTCGTTACCGAGACCGTTACCAAATATTCAAATCAAATTTTTATTTAAAAGGATGCCTAAATTAGCTTAGTAATATACATCGCTATTTTCCATTAGGCTTAATCAAAAGTATTTGAAATTTTGAGAAAATTAATAAACTTTTCAAATATGGCATCAATTCATAGTTCAGTGAAAAGAGGTGTCGACCAAAAGCCGAGTATCAGTTTTTGGCTGAAAGTATCGATTTATACGTTTGGTTTGGTTTATATAATAACCGCAGTTATGATGACAATAATACTATGCCAGTGGTTCGGTTGGATCCACGAATTGCCCGAAGAATTAACAATCGATGAAAAACATTTGAGTCATTGGAGAAGGTTTTGCAGTATTGTTATAACGGTTTTTCTTTACTTAATAAGTATTACATCCTGTTTGGGCGCAAACAAAGAGAGCACTGGAATACTGATCACTTCCTTTGTCTCGATTATAATCAAATATGTAATAGAATTCGAGCTCCTCTTTGAGGTTGTATTTCTCAAGAACAGTGATGGAGACGAACCGTTCAATCCGGACAAAGAGGACATCAAAGCCGACAACTTTTTTCTTGCGTTCACTATTTTTCCGCTTTTGACTGATTTAATAGTTATGGCAAATGTGTCGGATCTGAAGACACAAATCATTGCACGAAAGGAATGGAAAGACATTCAGAAAGAAAGGAAAAGAAAAATGATTATTGATGGCAATGATTCTGAACTGATTGGACAGAAACGGATCTTAAGTGAAAGTCATATCAAAGCTGTGGACAAAGCGATCGGAAACACAAACATCAAATCCAAGGGATCCGAAACATCTTTGATAACATTGCAAAGCAATGATTCTTAATTCATATCATTGTTTCTTATATAAAAGTTCTGTTAAATAATAATTTGTTTTTCAAATCAAAAAGATTTCTTAATTTATTCATTTCTTAATTTTTCTGAATTAACAATAAATTCTTATATCTTTACTTACTATTAGTTGGTCCAGTTATAAATAACTGGTCAAAAGAAAGACTTATTCTTATATAATGGCAAATAATTTTTTCTTCCGGTGAAATTATTTTTATGGTGGCGTTATTTTCGATTCATGAATATGATTCATATTATATGAATATGCATTAGAGCATAAGGGGTATGTTTTTGTCAGTAAATATAAAGGATATTTTTTGTACGAGGTATTATTTTTAAACAATATCAGGTATTTTTATTGTCAGGGTCTATATTTGGTGGTACCCCCCCCCCCCATTGGACCAAAGTCCCAATCAAGGGCTATGTGGCTATGTAGTATAAATACTTGTAATAAAAACATTGATATTAATTTAATTCATTAAAATTAGTTCATCAATATATTCAATATAAAATAATGAAAATATTTTTAATTCATTATATATAAGCCATCACTTTTTTGATGAAATATTATTTATTAATAAATACAATCATAAATTTATTTTAAAAAATGTAATAATTAATTATTAATTAAATAAAAATTAGTTTCAAACAAATTTAATGATATACTGATGTAAGTGTGAATTCTTCGTCATCAATGGGCACAATATGATCATCAGAAACAGCATTAACAGCTATTGGAGGACCAACTGATGGAATAACTGATGGACTAATCTGTGGATCAACTGGTGAAACAACCGGTGGAACAACTGAACGAACATTTGTTAAACTTCTGATATAACTATTGCTTTCGTTCGGTTCAGAATATTCTGGTTTCTCATTCTCTTTATCACTCACTTTATCCACTTTATTGTCAGCATTTTTCGAGTCATTTTCATTACTTTCCATTTGTTTGTCTTCATCTACAAGTGATTCATCACTTTTCAAGGCTAGGTTTCCATCAGTTGAACCAATATTTTCTTCGTCACTTTTCTGTTCTTCCTTCTGAACAATCGGTTTATTAAAAGCCATTATTTGTGGTTCTGTATGAATGAGAACAGACTTTAATTCATCATTTTCTTCCGGATCAGTGACTGAATGAAGACATCCTTCACTCGTAACGCTTTTTCCATAACATATGTGTTTAGAATTAACACAAATTTCATTAAATTTTGTGCGCAAAAGGGATTCCTTAGACTCGATTTCCAAACTGTTTGAATCAGAATCTGTTAACTTGTCTTTATTTGACCGAAAATAATAAATCAAAAAAACAATCTGTTCGGAGAGAAATAGTTATCAGAGTTTTCATTAAACCTCAGAATCATTTTCATACTAACGATAATAAACATATAAATCACTATTAAATCACAAATCAATACAAGAATAACCTCGAAATCCATTTTTATTATGAATTCTATGAAACTTTTCAATGTTTTTGAATTGAAAATGAATTAACGAAATGAACTTATTTTATACAAAACTTTACTAAACAATTAAATAAATATAATATTTTTATTAACTAAAATTTAATTAATAAGTATTGAACTATCAGTGAAAATGTAGAAAAGGATAAATTATTTATTAGCCGAACGTTTTCGGTCTACTTCTGAGACCGTCTTCAGGGTTGAGATGTTATATAAATTGATTGATAATTAAAACAACGTTTAATAGCTTTGAAAAGAATACAGCGCGTGATTGTTGATAATTGTTTTATGACATTATGGTATTATGTATGACAGGAATTCCCCTTTAGTTTTATTAATGAACAGACTTTCATCTGTTGTTCTGATAGCAATAGTTTCATACATTTTCCTCTTATAGTCATTTGAAATACATTTTACAATTTTCCCCGAATTTTTAATTGGCTTATTATTTTAGATACTATTGTTATTATTAATTATGTTAACTGTATATATTGAAAACAAGCTCGCGCTAAACAATATGGGATCCCATTCCGCGCTTTAGCCCAATACATGTAATACAACAATGAAGCATTGGTGACATGCACTCAATTTTTCACTTCAACAATAATTACTTGGTTTTGAATTCTTTAAAAGGTTTTCAACATTTCTACACAAATATGGCTTTCATTTCATTTGAAAATCTATTTTCTTCGTCGCCATTCCTTTATCACTCACTTCTGTGGATATTCTGGTCTTTAATATTAGTCATAACTTATTTCACACACAGCTCTGCACTAGAAGTTGGAGTCATTGGCGACAAAACTAAAGGCAAACAAAAACTGAATCAGTATTTGATGAAAATACGTTTCGGACAATTCAGCGATAATTATAAAATCAATTCAACCACTATTTCAATGGATTTCTCCGACAAAGTCAAGAACTTTATCATTCGACTAACGATTCCTCCGAAACTGTTTGTCGAGAAAATAATCACAGAATCAAAACAGACAAAAGTTTTATACATTTTGTTCAACAAAACCGAAACGATCAACGACTTTGGTTCTGTCCGAATATCGCATACCTGTTCCGGTGCTTCGGTTTATATCCAATACATTCATATACAAGACTTGCAAAATGGAAATTCAGTTATTTGTGATATCAGTTCAAGGATTGTAACCCTTTTGCCGAATGACAAACGAAAAATCCAGAGATTTTCGTTCAAAAGTTGTGAAAACGATGCCATCAAATCGATATTAAGCAAACCCATTATCAGTTGCTTTGAAATCTTAAGCTTCAGTTTCTTAGTCATCAGCATCTCATCCATCGTTACTCTGATTCCGACCCCAAACAGTGATGACAATTGGGTGTTGAGAGCAGTTATTGTATCGCTTTTGTGCACCGGTTTATCGACAGTTATTTTCTATTTAGTCGTTTATTTGTATCAAAAATTAATTAAAATAAATAAATCCAAAGTAACAGAAATCGAGTTTTGGAAAATAGTGTCGAATATTATTATATTCAGTGCGATATTCTTTGGACTTGTCTTCGGTCTGATCGGTTCCACTGTTTCCGCCGTCAACTTTCACGACAAAACTATTCATTACTACAACTGTTCGCTATTAATCAGTTCATTGTTGACATGTTTAGGAATATTTTTATCGGTTTTAATATTAAAATGTTTGGGTATTATTGAGTTCAAGCCATTCATGTCTTCAGATGAAGAGACAACAAGTGATACCACACCAACGACTTAAAAGAAAAATTATTTAAATATTTATTCCAAATATTAGTGAAACTATAATTTGTTTCAAAAAATGTATTAAACTATTAATGTTTAGAATATATAAATAAGTTTATAAAACAAATAATAATAAAATAATTCAAAACTTAAGGTAAAAATTTAAATAATTGTGATCAGTAGTGATCCTTATTACTAGAGATGATAATTGGTTAGCCTGAAAATGCAGAAAATGTTTAGCATTGAGAATTGTGACAGCCTTTGTGCAAATTTGCTACCATTTGTAGTTCATTGATATAGAACTAGTGATACCTTTCACAAGACCAACCGTTTTTCAAAACACTACATTTTTTTTAATTGGTGTAAAATATATAATTTATTGAAAACTGAAGAACAGCTGAAAAAAGAAACTCATTTATCAAGTATTTTAAGCGACGAAGAACTGAAAGGCGTGACCGGTGGTGAGTCTGAGACAAATCTATCGAATGTGTTGTTGACCTATAAAAGTGATGGAAATCCAGATATTTATGAAGAAAACTATAATAATCTGAAGAAATTCATTGAGTCTTCACTGGATTCGTATCGACACGAGTTAGTGATGTTGTTATACCCGGTCTTCGTTCATATGTATCTCGAATTGGTTTATAACGAACACGAAGAACAGGCAATCAATTTCATGACTAAGTTCGGGTCAGAACAAGAATATTACTATTCAGAAGATGTGAAGAAGTTGTCGATCGTGACAAAGAAAGAACATCTGAACGGAAACAATGAGATCATCAATAACTTCCGCTCTGAACAAAACTTATTCACTCTGCGTCTGTCCCGAGACAGCTATAATTACTTGAAACGATTCCTTCAGGAGAAAAGCAAACCGAACACATCTATATTTCAAAACATCATTCAAGAACACCTCTATCTGGATGTCTATGAAGGCTTGACTCGGACTAAGAATCAGGTCGAGTCTGTCACCGGAGGAATGATGGGTGAGCCTAAACGGGAAGCAAACAAAACAAAAGTATTTCATGGATTGTTCAAAGAACCGGACCTTAAGATTGATATTCCAGACAACGAAATGGATGACTCTATTGGTGGTGATAATGCAGTTGAAAGTGAAAAACCAAAGAAGAAAAAAGTGAAAAAAGACACGACTCAAGCAAAAAAAGTTAGAACAGACCCAAACGCTCCCCCTCTCACTCGGATTCCTTTGCCTGAATTGCGTGATTCCGAACAATTGGACAAAATGAGAGCCCGTAAGGAATCGGGCAAATCCCTGAAGTTGGGTCCGGAAACTCTGCCTTCAATTTGTTTTTACACTTTGTTGAATGCGCAACAAAATCACGAAATGGCTGCCATTTGTGCACAAATATCTGAAGACTCAACACTCTTGGCCGCTGGTTTTTCCGATTCTTTAGTTAGAGTTTGGCCTTTGTCTCCGCAAAAACTCAAAGTTATGAAATCTGCCGCTGATTTGGAAGCGATTGACAAAGAGGTGGATGACGTGCTCTACCGAATGATAGACGACAAGAATACCTTTGATATGAAACCACTTCACGGCCATTCGGGACCTGTCTATGCAATCAGTTTTAGTCCAGCGCGAGATTTGCTACTCTCATGTTCTGAGGACGCAACCAGTGAGTTGGTTATTGACAAATGTAATATTTGATAATAATTTGAATAAATGTTTGCTTTACAGTACGCCTATGGAGTCTATTGACGTGGACTAACATATGTTGCTATAAAGGCCACTGTTTCCCTGTTTGGGACATCAAATTCAGTCCTCACGGGTATTACTTCGCCTCCTGTTCTCACGACAGGACTGCCAGACTGTGGGCCACCGATCAGTACAACCCTTTGAGACTATTTGCAGGTCATATATCAGATGTTGACGTATGTGAAAAATTATATCACATGATCTCAAATCATACATATTTGTTAAATAAATCATTTTTCTAAAAGTGTGTTGAATTTCACCCGAATTCTAATTATATCGCCACCGGATCTACTGATCGATCTGTACGCCTATGGGATGTACTCAATGGTAATTGTGTTCGGTATATGACCGGACACAAAGGCAATATATATGCGTTGGCCTTCGAGAATACGGGCCGATACTTGGCCTCTGCGGGCGCTGACAAAAAGATTCTGTTTTGGGACATTTCTTTTGGTTATTTGATAGCAGAACTATCTGGACATCACGACACCATCTATTCGTTAAGTTTCAGTCGAGGACCTGAAGCAGCTATTCTGGCTTCGGGTGGAATCGATGATTGCATCAATTTATGGGATGTCCAGGGATTGATAGATGAAATAGATTGCGAAGAACTCAATATAACGCACACACCTTTTGTCAGGTAATGGATTGCAATTAACAGTTGTAAAACCTTTTTACTCATAATCTAATATATATTTTCAGGAATAATAGTGAACACATTTTTTTGGGTTCCTATAGAACAAAGTCTGCGTACATATTGTCCACTCATTTCACGCGCAGAAATTTATTGCTTTCTGTTGGAATTTTTCATTAAAAATAAATATTTTGTAAATTTTTGTATTTTTTTATTATTTATTAAATGTGCAAATTTTCATAATAAATAAGTGCTTTAGTGTGAAAATTTATTAAATAAATTATGCGAATGATTCTCCCAATGAATCAATCGATACTAAAGCAATAGGAGAGCCATTAATACTGAGAATAGCATTGTTCTTATTCAGCTTCTTATCAATTGAAGGCGAGCCCAGTGATATCAATGATTTTGATTTGGAATTTTTATCACTGATTTTTGGTGTTGTTGAGAACCACAGCAAAGCTATCACACAAAATATGAGACCACTTATTACAAACAAAATTGTTGAGAAGATTTGATTCCAATACGGATCTGAAAGTTAGTATTAAAATTAAATATTTAAATATTAAAAATGTTATTTACCTGAAATGTTTTTGCCATTACTATTATTACTGTTAAGTATTCTGTGTTCCTGATGTGCTAACATTCGGGAATCTCTGACATTGTGCTGTTTGTAGTGATCATAAGTGAAGATATCATTACTTCTCTCATTGATATCGGTTTCACTTTCCCTATTAGTATTGGCTTTGGTTGGAATTACATTGTTATCGATTGAAAGACTTTGATTTTCTTCTGATTTAAACTTTCTTTTGAGGAGATGTTGTGGTACGGCTACAGATGCAGTCAAAGTGAACGTTTCGGGTACAAAATTGCAGACAACCAGAAATCTGCGTGAATTGTGTGTTAAGATTTCTTTATTTTCGTGAACCATTACCATTGTCTCAATACGAGAGTTATTCTGGAAATTTGATAGCAATATAAAAGTCAGTGATTCGATAAATTGTTTGATTGAATGAATTACTATTATTTTGCTTCCGCACACATCATGAATAATAGTAAGGGTATAAACACTTTGAGTGCTGCTTCGATTACCATAAACAGAGCATCTATTGTCATGACTGTCTTCCACTGCTATCTTACCACTAAAGTATGGACCGGTGTTTACGATCACATCTGATGTGTTTGCGAGACAACGACTTGTTCGGGCGGAAACTGAAATCATTGATAGAATGACAAATTGGTGTAAAACTTGTTTCTCAGTGTATTTTCTCAGACTTACAACTTTTAGTTTCTACGATAACATTGCGACTCAAGTCATCGAAATCACTTATACTGGAAATTGGTCTGAAATTATTGGTTGGGTTTTTGCCATAAATTGGATACGAAGATAAGCCATAACTGGTAATTGAGTCAAAGTCTGCCTTAACATTCAGAGTATAATTGGTAAGCATTCGCAAGTCATAAATTGAAGCTTCAAATGCGCCCCTTTTTATGCGAATCAACTTATCAGTTGTGATATCGTGTATATTCCCCTCATCAGACAATTTACGAGTTGTTTGAGGGGATAATAATTTCAAATGCCTTTCCCGACATCTAATTTTGGAATTCCAGGCAGAAATCTCACAAAATCTTAAATTAATAGCAAAGTAAAGTGTCGTTTTTGGAAATAATAAATATAATAAATGTAATAAATATTGGTTATTACTTACTTAACCTTAAAGCCAGTCAATCCATGTTCATTATAATAATTCCAACTAAGCTTCACTGCTCTATAATCTGGTTCTGCAATCAGATTCTCGACGTCTGTAATCAAAAGATCATCAAATAATCTTTTAAAACAAATTCAATCATTTCTTATCAAATATAATAATTATTAATAAAAGTAATTTACCATAAAATCGTCTCCGAGAAGGCGTAGCACTAATAGCTTGATATAGAATAAGCGAAGCGATTATATTAGAAATCAAAATAATCATTTCACTTATGTTGAAATAGTTGACAAACTATTATTATTAGTAAATCTATTGCACCGATTTTCACAAGTGATGAGATCCTGCAATACAAGTCATCATAAGAGTTAGTAATAGATAGTTATGTCCCAAGTCTAACAATGCAGGCATCACTAGACCTGTTGTCAGTGGAGGCACGTATGCTATGTCCGGAGTTCGTTAATTACTAAAACCAATCTCACATTGGATGCAAATTTGGTTAATGACTGCAGTAGTCAGTCGTTATAACTTATAAGGCAAACAATTGATGGCTTACACATTCAAAAAGACAACATCACAAGTTTGGGCTCTAACTTGAATCAATGTTAGCCAAACTTGGCTTTGCCTTTTAATAAAATATATAATACAAAAAGAGAGTTCATATAACTAAAAACATTGAAAGACACAAATGTTTGCACTATTCTAGACTACAATACTCTATAATATTTCATGTTCTACTGATTTTGACTCAATTGTGTGGAGTAAAGTGAGAAAACTGATTGCCCCTCTCAGTAACTGGATTTGATTATAAACTCGGTTAGTGAATCAACTTATTATAAAGTTTCATACAATCCTAAGACTGTACCAAAATTGCTTTCTTTTAGATCTTTTCAATTTTGTTCTCCACTAATGCGTATCCGGTGTTGGAATTCTTCTACTCAGAGAAGCATTCACTCAATCCAAGCATATCTGCATTAGTAGTACATCACAACAGGATTTCAACCCTTTAGCACAAACTTCAAAATTTTAAGTATAGGGCTTCAAACTTATTAATAACAATTTTTTGTTAAAAAATAGCACATCAGTCATGCAAATGAAAATATAACTAAAAGAATACATATTTTACCTTTATTATTATAATTCACATTTTCTATTCACTACTAGTACAGTAAATGTTTGAATGCTTTGAATTATTGTGTGTGGGATCTGATATGTACACACCCGGCCGTACTATCCGGGTGTGAGTGATAATCGAGAGTTTGGACACACACCACAATATTATGTCTTCTAAATATCAATTAATTATATTGGCATTGTTTTCATAATAAATTATTAATTTATTAAAACAATTTTATTAATAAAATAAATTCAAAACTAATACTATTTTACAAAATATTATAGCAAACAAGTTTGAGGGAAGTGTTTGCCACATAGACCTTGATTTGGACTTTGGTTCGTTGGGGTTCACCCAAATTCAGGCCCTAAAGTCAATAAAAGTCAGAATCAATGTATGGAATACTCTGATGTACGAAAAAGGCAATAATTTAAACAAATTAACGCATAAAATACTGAGAAAACACCACTTTTTCATTAATTTGTTCGAAAATATTTCAATTTTTTCTCTTTTTTCCTCTCTTGATGGGGAGGGGGGTCTCCCAAAAATTCAAGGTCTGTCCGCGACTCAGGGTGGAGGGTAAAATGTGGTAAACACTGGTTTGAGTGTAATGTTAACTCTTTGAGAGTTAATCACTGAATTAATTGCGATAAGAAGTAAATCAAATCTTTGTCTATTGTTAGAGAATGAGAGAGAACTGATAGCTCGCTTGGAAACTATATTTAAGAACCGTTTGAGGTCTATAAGAGAATTAGGACTGCATAG